>JAEQBH010001972.1:0-233926 GCA_016808115.1 Tetrastigma voinierianum | reverse complement strand
CCCCGAGCATCAAGAGAAGACTACATTTACACGTCCTTATGGTTTCCGTCAAAGGATGCCATTCGATTATGTGTAATGCTCCTACCACCTTCCAAAGATGCATGATGTCTATGTTTTTAGACTTGGTGGAAGAGGTTATGAAAATCTTTATGGATGACTTCTTAGTATATAGATCCATTTTTATAAATTGTTTAGAAAATTTGAACGGTATTTCGTGAGGTGTCAAGACAAGACTTGGCCTTAAATTTGGGAAAATGCTACTTGCTGGTAATAGAGGCTCCTCTGGGACACAAAATTTATGCAGCTGATTTAGAGGTAGACTAAACAAAGGTTTCTACTATAGAAACTCTCCCGCTACCTACAAATAGTCAAGGATAAGAAGTTTCCAGATTACGCCAAGCTTTATAGGAGATTCATAAAGGACTTCTCAAAATCTTCTAGACCATTATGCCAATTGTTTGAAAAAGATGCAAAGCTTGACGATGAATTATGTGCTGTATTTGACAATTAAACTGCATTAGTTACACACCCATCATGGTAACACTCTGATCGGGAACAAGGAGTTTGAAATTATGTGATGCCGCTGACTTTACAATGGAGCATTGGACAAAGAACAAAGAAGATATTCAAGGCCATATACTATGCTAACAAAACCTTCAATGAGGCATAAGAGAATTACTTTACAACCGAAGATGAGATGTTGCCAATGGTGTTTGCTTGTGAAAAATCTGGCCTTACATATTTGATCCCATGTTATATCACACACCGATCATGCCGGCAATTAGATATCTTATGACAGCACATGGTCATGACTGGATCAGATGTGGGTATTATTGCTGCAAAGAGTTTGATCTAAAATTAAAGACATGAATATGGTAGTGACAATGTGATAGCTTAGAGAAAACTATCGGGTTGAAGAAAAGGAAGTGAATTAGCAAAAAAATTTCTTGATGAGCAGCTGTTTGTGTTAGTAGTCCAAACACCCTGGTATGCTTATATTGTGAATTACCTAGCTTATGAAATTATGCCATATGACTTCAGCAACCAGCAGAAAAGAAAGTTAAGGACTGATAGCAGATTCTATATTTGGGATGATCCACTACTTTTCAGAAGAGGAGCAGATATGATTATATGAGATAAAAACGTAAAACGTATTAAGGTGAAATCATTGATAAATGCCATGCATCATATGGAGGACATTTAGCATAGAGAAAAACAGCCCAAAATTCTCCAATCAGGTTTTTATTGGCCTATCATTCAAGGATTGTTTTATTTGCAAAACATTGTAATAAATGCCGAGAATGGGCAACATAAGAAAGAAAAACGAAATGCCTCGCAAGGAATCCCAGCGGTGCGATTTTTTTATGCCGGGGAATAGAATTAATGACCTTTTCCATCATTTGGAAATCTAGACATTCTCCTAGCTGTGGATTATATAACCAATGGTGGAAGCAATAGCTTGTTCTCTAGAAATGATGCTAATATAGTTGTCGTCATACAAAGAAATATTTTAAAGGTGTTCGAGCACCAAGTAATTATTAGTAATGAGGGAAGCCATTTTGCAAACAAAGTTTTTGCAAAACTTATGAGCAGATATGGAATCAAACATGTAATGGGATCGGCTTACCACCCTCAGTCAAATGGGCAAGCAGAAATTTCCAACAAGGAGATAAGGAAAATTCTGGAGAAAATAGTGAATACAAGAAAAGATCGGGTCTATACGCCTAGACGATATCAGGCTTATAGACCGCTACAAACTCCTATCGAATGTCCCCATACAGAATTGTATTTTGGAAAACCTTGTCATCTCTAGGAATCGAATACAAAGCTATGTGTAGCTATTAAGAAATCGACTTTACTTTCAAGTCGCAAAGGAAGAAAGATTACTCCAAATGAATGAACTGAAGAGTTGAGAAATAAAACTTACGATAATGCCAGAATCTACAAAGATAAGACAAAGAAGTGGCTTGATCAGAAGATTATGAGGAAGGAATTCAAAGCAGGGAAACAAGTCCTATTATATAATTCCCGGTTCAAGCTATTTCCAGGAAAACTGATGTCAAGATGGAGTGGTCCTTGCCACGTAGTAACAAGTAATAATCTCTTCGAGTGCTGGGACACTTAAAAAAACTAATTCTGGATGTGAATTTAAAGTGAATGGTCAGAGATTGAAGCATTACCTTGGAGGCAACTTAAATGAGGATTGATCCAAATTTGAAGAGATAAGAGAATTTTGCTGAAAAGAAAACATTATGTAGCAAATGTCTAGCTAAAGACATTAAATCGAGCAAACTCGGGAGGCAACCCATGCAATTTAATTTTCATACCGCTTTGTTTTTGTTAAGTTTTCGTGTTTGAAGTTTAGTTGTAATTTTATTTGAATTTTATGTGTTCTTTTTTGGTTAATCTTTTAGGAATAGTGAAGCTGAATTAGAAATGGACTTTATTAAAATCACACTCTCTCAAACTGATTATGTAGAAAACGCTACAAGGGGGAGTATTTCGATTTCCCTAACTTACTCTTTAATGATAATGCATAGTTGAAGCCTGGGGAGAATGTAATTTTGTTTAAAGTACAAAATAAAAAGTAGCTTTTGTTGTTCTCATTATTTGAATATTTAATATCTTCCATTGATTCATCTTGAATGAAGAAATGAAATGTGATTGCTCATACTAACTGAGGTTCTCGATGATTGCATGTGTTTTCACAATATGTTCCGATTGGTATGAATGAATGCACAAAGGCTTGAATGTCATGATTGAAAATGTGAATTGTGTAAACTGGTGAAAATTTTTCTATCGTTATGTCATGATAGTATTACCAAAACTCATGTGCAACATCGCTTTCTAAGGGTCTCACAAAGATCATATTCTTTAGAACTTGCAGGAAATTTTGTCAAGACAATTTTTCTCTGTCAAACATCATTTAACTGTAGGAGCACAAACTATGTCGCGACAATGTTTTTCCTTGTCATGACAGCATTTGATTTGAACCGACCCTTGTAGCCTTATGTCACGACAATTTTTCTGTAAAGGCGCCAACCAAATCGCTTTAAACCGATATTGGAACAGAGTTTTATCGAGACAATATTTCTATCACATGAAATAAGCAATAATTTAACATCACATTTTTATGTCGCGACATTATTTTCTATGTCGCGACATAAAATTAAAAGGGAATAAACCCTAGGTTAGTTTTTGTCGCGACATTTAATGATGGCAACAAATATTCTGCCTATAAATAGATGAATTTTGAAACATGAAAGGTCACCTACCTCATAAGCCATCAACCCGCTCACCTCTCTTCACCAAATTTCTTCCCCTCATTTTTGAAAACCCTAAATCCCCCAAAGCCCTCTTCTAACAATGTTTGAGCTGTCTAACCTTGTTCTAAACCTTAATGAAATCATGGAAGAGTATATCGAGAGGGAGAAAGAAGCGCCCATGACTAAGAAGAACAGGTAGGAAGAAGAAAGAGTTAGAAGCAGTAGCTGAGCAACCAGTGGAAGAAACAAGAAGGAGGAAGAGGGAATACAGTTTTTTAGAGCTGAGCCAGAAGAAGGAAAAGCGTTTATCGGGTCTCGAGCCGGCCTATTTCGCCGGAGGGATAAAATCAGTACAGAGATTTCATAGTAAAAGAGGTTTACCAAGTGATCTCCCTTCAAGAAGTCGAGAGCAAGGGATGGTATCTTTCTACTTGTTACTGTGGCCCTGGTTTGTAGATGGTGAAGGGAGTTCTATGCTAATATGGTGGAAATGGCGATAAGACTAGTGATATGTCGAGCTAGATGGATAAATTTCAAGTAGTGGCGATAGACTATAATTTACAATCTTAATGAAAGGAAGAATGGGTCAGTTCGCTAACCGGTGAAGGAACTGACTTTTAAGATTGCATCACGACGGGATGGCAAGGGGAAGTGGAAGAACACTTAAAATCCACATGAGTCCATCACTAGAGGAGCATTAACCTAATGCTAAAGGTTTGTTTTTTACTTCATTTGTCTCGCTTATATTACCATCAAAGCATCTAAGCACTATAGTGATAAGGAGCATCGCTGTGGGCGTCATATTGAAAGGGTATAAGTTCGAAGTTGGGAAGATCATCAAAACTCAATCATGAATATGAGGTGGATACAGTGGATCGATACTCCCACCCAACACCGATCACTAGGTCAGTATCTTAGGTGGTGGAAGGAGACTGGAGGAAGAAGAAAATCGCTTGTAACCCTCACCTCGAAGACCGAGAATCACCAAGGGGCCTAAAATAGAGGCGTATAAGAGAAGAGAAATTCGAAAGAGAGGACAGAGATGATAGAAATACATCAAATACATTGAAAGTGAAGCTTCAGAGTACAACAAAGGCAGAGAAGTGGTGAGTCTAATTATGACCTCCCTGTGAAGGAGACAAGTCCATTAGGAGCAAGTTGAAGCTTAGAGCATCAAGGTAACAATGCTGAATTGATAGATATGTTGAAAGTAATGAAGAAAGAAATGCAGGAGATGGACAACACATGCATCCAACTCCAACTGAGAGACGAATATATGGATGCAAAGCTCAGAAGAAGGGATCAAAATCAAGAAGAAGCATTAAAGCAGAGAGATGAAGAGTGAAAGAGAAAATGGGAAACAAGAGAAAGAGAACTGAGTGAGGAACTCAAGGCAAGAAAAGATGCCTTCCTTTCTGATCAGTTGAGGAGAGACAGTGAGCTGCTCAAAATAATGAAGGATAGAGAGGATGCTATCGAAAGGTAACTGCTTGGTAGAGGGCGTATGCCTCGGGGCATCCGTATAAAGAGCACCGTAAAGAAAAAGGCCTCATGTAGAAAAGGGATATGAAAATGGAAGCCACCCTAAACTATAGGGAAAAAGACATTTATTGTGGAGATTAGACATGGTCAACAGAAATTTGATCAAAATGTACTCTGCCCAGGGTGAGTTTGAGGGAACCCTGAACTCTATTGGGCATAGACAAAATGATCTGATCAAACAATTGGCTATGTCAATGGAGTGGTCTGCATTTAATAAAGGAGAGGAAGGAAGCAAGTCCAAGCAGCCACAAGTCCAGATCCTCGACCTCCTATCCAAGAAGGTTGGCAAATTTAAACCCTCAATCCGAACCATCCCTCTAGTACATGATAGAAGAAGAAAATGAGCAACCCTAACTGTTTCTTCCTTTTCCTTTAATCCTAATCTCTCTTACTCAAAAAAAATTTAATGAAAATTCCTTCGCAGAAATTAGTGTTCACTCTCATTTTGAATTTCTTTTGTGTTTATTGTCTATTTCCTTTCCTTTGTGTTCAATAATTAGAAATTGATGACCTCTAGTAAATAGGTTTGTCGAATAATGAAGAACCCAATTTTCGCTTAAATTGCTAAATAGTCATGAATTGTCTTGGTGAGACTTGGAATGATGGGTGGAATTGAAAATGTTGCTATGTTGCTTCTTAATTAAATGGTCTGATGTAAATAAGCTTTGCACTTGTAAAATAGCATAGCAACATATTTAGGTACCAAACAAGAATTTGATAGATGAATTGGGGTAGGATGCAATGAACTGAAAAAGAAAGTTGTGAAGATATTGATGAATGTGTTGAACTTCAAGAATAACAAGGAAGATTGCAATCCAATCGTATGAAATAATTAAGACCTATAATTATATTTTTATAAACAACTTAGTTATTATAAACTTTGATAAACACTACACATACAAAGGATCTCTAAACATATCAGGCAAGATTAGGACATCTTTCCGGGATCTATCACAGCTAAATTCCAAATGTCCTAAAACTTGTTAGATTATTATCAAGGCGAAATTCTGCCAATACCTAACAGGAAGTGGATATAAAAATATTCTTGGAAGATTGAACCTTTCAAGCTCACCTTATTAATATGCATAAGCATATACCTTTTAGTTCCCTTTTGTTCGAGCTAATAGCTCCTCACCTCATCATCAACTTAGGAAGAAAAACCCCAGATCCTCCCTTGAACATAATTTACATTAAAGAACCCTTATTTGCCCAGATTACTTTAATAAATACATCAGTGGTGGAAGATGACAAGTTCGGGGGGAATATTATTTCAAAGTACAAAGAAGGATAGAAGGGTTGAGATAGAAAAACTCAATTCGAGATGAGAAAATGAAAAGAATGAGAAAAAAAGAAGCTGAAAAGAAAAGGTCAAGGTGGGAATAAGTCATCTTCAGAATCCTTCCTCCTAGAACAATTAAGTCCTTAGGGTGTTCCAACATCTAGTACCCTAATGCCAATCGGTATGAGCACTGACTCATAAAGTTTGTTCATGGTAGTAGAAAGCTTAAAAAGATAAAACATTTCACTATTCCATAAACCTAGATAGAAGATGAAAAGTGGAAAAGCTTCTAAGATAAAGAAGAGAATTTATAGTATGAATGTGGTCAAGAAAATACCACCATAGAAAGTATGCAGAAAGATGCACCAAACCAAATGGGAGGTTAGAGAGTTGACATGAATCGAAAAAGTCAAGAATGCATATGAAGGCAGGTATGTCAAAGTGTAAATTAAATCTAGGTAAAATTGAGTCTAAATTGTCTTATTACCTACCCAATTACCTTAGCCTCACATTAGAAGCCAAAAAGACCTAATTGATTATGAAGGTGGTATATGCTTACATTAGTGGAGATTAATATGACAAACAAGCATATGGGACTTTAAACAATAAAGGAGTAGCATGCTATCAAAGTAATATCCCAGAAGATTAACTAACCTGCCAAGGAAGAATAGAGAATACCTCACACACTCACAAATCAGGGTTGAATAATTGAATTGTTTACACTATAGAAATTACTGGCTTTTAGTGAACTTAATGAAAATCTTTCGATTCTAGATTAAACATATTTAGGTAAACACCATAACTATGTTTCCTACCAAGTCAGGATTCACGTAAAATGTCCTAAAAATAAAAGCTAAATTGCCTGAGGACAAACAAAATTTTCTTTTTCTTTGCTAGTGACAAGCAAAACTTTAATTTTGGGGGAATTTGATGAGTCCTAAACTCATATATTTTTAATCCATTTTTCTAGCATATTTCTAGAAGTTTATGATTCGTTTTTATGCTGAATTATGGAATATTCACCAACTTTTTGTTTTGTAGGTTTTAAATGAAAAGGAGATAATTCCAGCAAGAAAAATAGAAAATTGGCTAGGGCAAAATTCTCTATTACACACACGCTTTCGTATCGTCGCCACATAACTTAATAACCAAGAGAGCAGGTCGTAACAAGGATCAAGCTGAACTCAAGCAAGAAATGAAGACCGTCGCTACATAATTTTAGATAGATCAGATCATTATGTTATGAATAAAGTCGAGAAGTTCATAAAGAAGAATGTTGTGACATTCCTCACTCTATCGCGACACTGATCAAACACATGGCAATGAAACTCATGTTGTGACATCTCACAACTTTGTCACGACATATGGTTTGAAGATCGCAGAAAAGCTTTGTTGCGACAAAAGATAGCTATGTTGCGACACAAAATCCACAGTTAGCTTTGAAGGGCAAGAAGACTTTGTTGTAACAAAGAAGTTTGATGTCACGACAGAAAATAGCAAAACAATGAGACAGGTCAAGACAATGTGCCTGTGATAGAGTTTCTTTGCGTCGGGTGGAAACATTTTAGCTTATGACAAGACTGGCGACATTCTGTCGCTGGCTGTAATAGAAAAACTATGTCATACACAACATTCGTGAGTCGCCAATGAAGGATAAGAAGACTTTGTCGTGACGTAGAATTTTTAAGTAGCGACAAACATAACACGAGGTCAAGCAAACTCTATCGTGAAAGACCACTGCCGCAGAAGTCGAGAAGAATCAAGATACTTATGTTTTCATGACATAGAAACTTATGTTTCCACACAAGAAAAGAAAACAAGGCATAAATCTCATCAGGATAAAAGAAGATTATGTTTATGGTTAAAAATTGCTAAGTAAGAGATTTTTGTCACGACAGAGAAGTTTTATGTCGCGACAAAAAATGGAAGAGACATGACACTAACTAAGACAAGTATGTCGCGATAAAGACTTTAATGTTGCAACAAACAGTTCAGCTAGCAACCAGGACTAAGGACGATTATGTCGCGACAAAGAAAGTTCAGATTATCAGATCCAGTAATCATGAGAATCACATGTTTACTCAACATATGTGTTGGTTAACTTCACAAGAAGAATGTTGCAACACTCTTTACTATGTCGCGACAATGAATGAATAACTCAAGGCAAAATTCTTTGTCACAATAAGTGGAAGCTAGGTCGCGACATAAAAGAAAGCAAAAGACTTAGAAACTCGTCACACACGGTACCTCTATGTCGCGACAATAAAGCAACAAGAACGTAAGGAAACTCCGGGCCATGACAAAGAATTTGCTGTCGTGACATACTATTCAAGTATTCAAGCTGCAAGGCATCCTAAAATTAGTCGCATAAGAAACTCGTCGCGACATAAACTAGACAACCTTAGTAGAACCATGCTGCGACATTACAAATTATGTCGCTGAGACCAAGAAGAAAGTATAAAAATTGTCGCGACAAATTGCATGCCACAACAAGATGCTAAAGTATGTAGATGAAAATATGTCGCGATAGAATTTTTTATGTCACGCACAAAGTTAATAATCGGGCTAGAATTTTTGGGGATCCATAATTTGTGCCTAGAAGTGCGGTCCATCATTTGAAAATCTATAAATAGAGGTATCTAGGGCATTATGCGGAGATTATGCCAAACCAAGAACTTCTGGGTAGCTGGAGACTCTTGTATATTATTTTTCTTTTATTTTTCCTTCATTTTATTTATTTATTTAGTTTTTAGAGTAGCTTTTTAACTAGTTCTTTTTGGGATTGAATAGTAATCTGGTGTGGAGTTTTGAAATGTCTCTCGCGATAAAATTTTGTTTTTCATTATCGCTGATTTGAATGAATTTGGAAATTTTTCGAATTCATTTATTTCAGCTGGTTACAATTTCGAATTTACTTGATTAGTTATTCATCAAGGTTTGTGATCCAACTTTTGAAAAAATTGAGCTTCATCTGGGAATGGATCGATGTTGATTATTATTTCACTCAACTTGAAAGGTCATATTTGAATGTTTGATTTATTTAATTGGTATTCTTCTCAAGCTACTTGTTCGCATTATTATGGCGTGTACCTCGTAAAAGGATCAGATCTTGCTATTATTTCCAGAAGCCCCTCTAAGTGACACAGAGATGGAGATTCGAGAGTGGCGGAGCAAGCATCAGGGTATGTTATACTAATATTATGGAACTTTACTAATCTCGAAAGATCACTTAGATGATCACCAACTTACCTACGGTGTGAGGATAGTCGATGATGTATCAATTTAATCGATAAGAGGTTTCTCTCAATCTGATGAGAGATCTTGATCTCGTGTTAGCATAGATCTAATCAAGGAAATAGAGAATCTTTTATCAAATTAGATGAAGCTATTAATTTATCCAAATTGAACAATACGGTCCTTAAAATGACTACACTAGCACATCGTCAAAAGTACTCTCAAAACTCGATCAGACGTAAGCTAAAAACCTTACTGACTTATTATTAGAAATATTTAAAGAGTCCTAGAACTTATTGTGATTATTTTCAAGGCGAAATCCAGATACCACAGCCTAGCGAGGATGATTTAAAGTTACCCTCGGGATTGGGCACAGACTTTCAAAAGCCCACCTCGATATGCTATGAGCATACCTTAGTACCTACTTTAAAACCTAATACTCATTTCATCATCACAAACTAAAAAGAAAAAGCTCACCCTTCCTTAAATTCTGCCTTACAATAAAGAACCCTTAAATTGCCCAAAACTACAAATAAGTGCAGAATAAATGAGAAACAGGATAAGTTTGGGGGAGTGCAAGTTTGAATTGAAAAAAAGAAAGAGGAGAATAAAGGATGAGAAAGGAAGACAATTAAGAAAAGTTGTTATGTAAGAGATGTAAAAACAGAAATCGAGGTTTAAAAAGAAGAAAGTTAGGGAAGGAGTGAGTTTTACCTGTAGCCGCCAACCTCGAGCCATTAAGTCCTTAGTGTTCTACACTGGTACCCTAATACCAATCACATGGAGCTATCGACCAAAGCTTCGCTAAAGGGTCAGAGAAAGCTTAAAAGGTAAAACAATGCACCACTCCAAATCTGAAACAAAAGGACAGAAAGAGGCTTCTCGGAGCAGACTGAAAATAGCAAAGGGAACAAAATAAAACAACAAGAAGTCAGAGAGGAGGAAAGATTTAAAATGTACCATATCCGGTTCGTGGATGTCTCAAGGGCTAGTCATTGAGAAAAGAATGCAATTTGGGTATACTTGAGCCTAAAATGTCTAGTCATCTACCAAGTATCCTAGCCATTCATTACAAGCTTAAAAGACCTACTTGATTATGAGGGATGTGTTATGTCTACATTAGTGGAAAATAATATGACCAACAAGCCTATACGACTTAAAATTACTCTGAGAGAATTGTCACTTTGCAAAGTAACTCTTAAAAGGCTACCTAGTCTGCAAGTCAGTTATAAAGGGAAGACTAACACACACTCACATAGTCAAGGTCTATATTTGTTTGTTAACTATGAAGTATATGCTACATTAAATGATTTAAATTGGAAATTCTCAAAATTCTGAAAGTGAAGCTTGATTAGGGTTGATGTCACAACTGAAATAATACTGTGCCCCAATCGGGACGTATTTAAAAAGATGAATTGATTGAAAATGACCTCAAAATTGATTCTATTGTCTGGAGGACAAACAAATATCATTTTTTTGCTTCGAGGACAAGCAAAACTTTAAGTTCGGGGGGGAGCTCTGATAAGTCCGAAACTCATCTATTTTAAGTCTATTTTTCTAGAATATTTCAAAGCCTAAAAGTTCAATTTAGTGCACTATGGAGCTTTCAACCAAAATTGTTGTTTTGCAGAAACTTAAAGGAAATAAGTAGAATTCAGTAGAAAAATGAGTAGAAGTCAGCATGGGGCAAAGAAAATGCCTATGTCGCAACACTACCTGGGTAGATTTCCAATGTAAATGACATTACGTGAGAAAGTCTTGAATTCCATTAATGTTCTAGGTCACTTAGAGAAGGAAAAGTGATATAGAAAGGTCGTGACATCATAAATAACTCTAGTAGTCAAATTATGTTTGCCATCCAATGTCGTGACATCACAACAACATGGATGCGACACCAGTTGAGGAAGGGAAGGACTACATCATTCAAATGTCGCAACATCAAAACGATGTCGCGACATTTAGCCAAAGCTTGAATATTGGAGACCATCACAAATGCAATGCTCCGGACATAGGATGTACGTCGCTGGCAGCCAATCAAGGAAGCCTGAATGGTGAGACAAGTCAAATGTCGCAACACAGAATAAATGTTGTAACATCAACTAAAAACACTGGCAAAGGACTTCAAAGCAACAAGATCAAATGTCGTGACGTTAGAGCAGAAATTTCGCGACATCAGCTTAATGGATCAGACCTACAAAGGCAATGTTGCAACATCAACAAGTGACCAACATGTCAGTGTCACGACATCAACCTAAGATGATCACAAAGAATTGAAATGACCAATGTCTCGACATCAGTTCCAGCAATGTTGCGACATTAGTGCAAGTATGTACTAGCAACGACATTAGTTCCAACAATGTCACGACATCAGTGCAATGTCGCAACACCAATTAAATGTCATAAAACAAGAATGGCAAAGATCGCGACATCGAATTAATTCACAACAATGTATTCCCATGTCATGACATCATCACGACATCACCGTGATAGCAAATAGTGGCAACAATTTCGTAAGCCGGCGCATGATTCTCGCTTCATTTTTAGGGCCTAAGACCCGAGCTAAATAGAAGCTTGGGGGACTAGCACACCAGTGGCTTTCATCAAGTCTTTGTGCTTTGGAAAGCTAAAGTCTCATCAGATATTTTTATTTATTTATTTTTTCTTTATTTGTTTCTGTGATTAAGATTCGTTTAGATTAGAACAAAGTGATTCGAACTGAATTCCGAAATGGGTGTTCATGTAACCCAAGCCATTTTGCCCCTAACTTAGATGCAAATCTCGAATTTATTCTGGGAACTCATTTTTCTTCGCTTTGATTACACCCAATGAATTTGTTTAATCAACTAGTCATCAGGATTGCGGATTCAGATTTGAAAGGGTGGCTCATTTCAGAAATAATATTTTGTCGATTTTTTTCGCAAGAGTTAATGTTGTTTTGGTTGAGAAATGGAGCGATTTAATTGGCATTACTCCTACACAGTTGTTCTCGAATATCGCATTTGATATCCTAAAAAGAAATCGTATCATTGTTCGATTTCCAAGAATCCATCTCGAGGACACAAAGAATGAGACTACCCGAGAATAATGACATTAACTTCACTCTGACAATTCTTTAGAACAATATTATATGAACTAATGGACTGGTTGGGATTACCTGATATATCACTACAGTGATGATCTAACCTCTGGCTAGCTGCCTTCGGGTGACAACATGAATGTATGCTCAAGGCACAAGATCCACTTACCGGTCTAGCAACCAATTCGGGAGAGGTTTCACCTCACCGACAGAATAACTTCAACCTGTGCTATTAGTTGAGAATCTAACCAAGGGAAGAAGAAATTCTTATCTAATTGATGGCTGAGATATCTTTTATTTTGGAGAGTGCTTGCAATTTCCTATCCATGGGATCAAGCAATTTCTAGTCTCGATCAGGACGCGATGAGTTTCACCCTTCTCAAATTCTCGCTTTATGTCAGACATACTCTTGGAAATGTCATACATAAATTAACTCTTTTGCTCGGGATCGTGTCGCCATAGTCTTCTGCTCGCCTCGCACTTTTCTTAAATTTATGTCATGGACATTATTGATTGTCGCGACAAATATTCTCGTCAAATTTCTTCTTCATTATGTCGCTGACATAAATTACTATGTTGCGATAATAACTTCCTACTGCCGCGACAGAGTTTCATCTCAAATTAGAGTCAAGCCACACATAAACTTCTTCTATCACGACATAGTCTTTTTTACTTTCATGATGCTATATATGAACTTCTTTATGTCGCGGACACATACTTTTGAAAAGCAAATATTTCCCGCCTTGATCTTGTCATTTGCTAAAAATGTTTCAAGGTAATATAAAAACCTTGCCGCTACCAACTGGCCTCGACTTGTTCATTACATTTCGCCATTTTCTGTCGCAACATTCTTTCTTCCCTCTTCAACTCTTTATGTTGCGACATAGGTTTGATTCTCGTGACAATTCTCTACTGCCATTTGGTTGGATCAATGTCGCGATAGGATTAAGGAATGTTGCGACATTCTTCTTCAAGAACTTCTCAAGCAATGTCGCGACATAAAAATTCATTGTCGCAACAAAGTTTTGTCTTATGGTTTCCATTATGTCGCAACATTCATTTCTTTATTGCAACATTTATCATTCAATCCCACTCATATTGTGTCGCGACCAAGTTGTGAAATGTCACAACAATCTTCACTTCTAAGTTGAGTTCAGTTTATCTTTATTGTGACATATTATTGCTTTTTGAAACATAGCTCTGCTGGTTACCTTGAGATTATGTCGTTTCTTTTTTGAAATTATGTCGCGACATTTCTGCCTTAGCCAATTTTCTACTTTTCTTGCTGGAATTATTTCTTTGTCATTCAAAACCTGTAAAACACAAAGTTCATGAATATTCCATAATTCAAAGATTAAAAATGAATCATAAACTTATAAAATATGGCGTAAAAAATGGACTAAAAAAATAAAATGAGCTTAGACTCATCAAATTCCTCAAAACTTAAAGTTTTGCTTGTCCCTAAGCAAAGAACAGAAGATTTTGTTTGTCCTCGCCAATTAAGCTTTTATTTTTAAGGACATTTTTCGCTTTTTTACACTAGACATCCTTTCCCTTGTATCCATAATTTAAATTTTTAAAACAGGTTAATTGTAAAATTACTTTTTAACATGTTTCCAATCCAGAACCAAGAAGAATTTCAATTAAGTTCACTAAATAGATAAATAATTCCCATAGTGTCAACAGATCAATTATTTAAACCTGATTTGTGAGTGTGTGATGGTCTTCTCTTTTCGCTATGACATTTAATCTTCTCGAGATAATACACGCATAATAGACTTCTTCTCGATTCTTCTAAGTCCTATATGCTTGTTTTTTAGTCATATTAATCTCTACTAATGTAGGCATATACCACTTTCAAGATCAATTAGGTCTTTTAGGCTTGTAATGTTTGGCTTGGGTAATTGAGTAGATAAATTGACAATTTAGGCTCGAGTTTACCCAGATTCCACTTGCAACTCTCAAAGATATTGCCTTCATTCTTCATCCTTTACTTTTTCCATTGATGTCAACTTTCAAACAACCCAAACTGGTTTTGGTGCATCATTATGCATACCCTCTATTGTGTTGTTTTTCTTGACCACATTCAAATTATAAATTCAATTCCTCATATTAGAAACTTTTTTCACTTTTCATCTTCTATCAAGGCTCAGGAATGCTATGTTGTTTTTATCTTAAGCTTTCTACCACCCTTAGCTTAACTTTGGGTTAGTAACTCCCATACCAGTTGGCATTAGGGTACTAGGTGTTGAAACACCCCTAAGAACTTAATTGTTCAAGGGAGGAAGGCTACAAGACAAAACTCATTCCTCCTTGATACTTTGTATTTTCACACTTTTTTTTTCTTCTTATTTTTCCTCATTTCTCATCTCAATTGGTTTTCCTTTCTCAACCTTTCTTTTATTATCCTTTTCATTTCAGAATAATATCCTCAAATCATTCCTCTTCTATTATCATGTACTTATCATGCAACTGGGCAAACAAGGGTTCTTTTACTCAAGATTAGATTTAAGGAGGGATTTAGGCTTTTCATTGCTGGTTGATGATGACATTGGCTTTTGGCTCAAATAAGGAACTAAGGAATATGCATATGCATATTACAAGGGTAGTCTTTGAAAGGTTCAAACTTCCAAGAATGGCCTATATCATTTCCTATTTGTATTGCCCAGATTTCATCTTGACTAATAATCTAACAAGTCTTGTGGACTTTATGAGATTAAAACCGTGATGGATCCCTTAAGATGTCCCTGACCTTTGCGCAATATGTTTTCGAGGTACTTTCGAATTACTCATGATTATTTTTAAGGATTCATAATAACTAGAACTATTAAAAAATAGAATTATATGTCTTATTTTTTTCCATTATTTGCTTAAATCTCTCCTAATCTTGAAGTTCAACTTATTCATTGATAATATTACAACTTTATCTTTCAATTCATCTCATCCTACCCCAATTTCATCTATAACTTTCTTGTTTGGTTTCTGGACATGTTGCTATGCTATTTTACAACTCAAAAGCTTACATAAATCAAACCATTCAATTTAAAAAAATTTCCACATAGTAAGCAACTAAATTCAATTCATCATTGAAATTCCACCAAACAATGCACAGTTCAAGTCAACAAATTTATTCAGGAAAACTGAATTCTCCTTTACAAAACTACACAAACTAAAAAGTCCTCCTTCGTTATTTATTTAAGATTAAACAATGAAAAAGAAAAGAAACATAATAACAATGTAAGAGAAAAATGGAACCAAATTTTCGGTGAATCGATTTCCTTTTCATTCATGTTTTCATTTTCAAGTGCTTTAGTTACAAAGAGAAAAAGGAAGAAACAACAAGGCATGTCATTTTTTTTTTCTCTCATACTTATGGGGACGGCCTCAAAGTTTACCATTCGAACTTATAAACTGCCAGAAGAATGAGAGAAGCCGTGGATTCGACTTGTTGTCTTTTAGCCTTGCTACCTTCCTCTTTATTAAAGGCAGACCACTCCATTGAGATAACCATTTGCTTAATAAGTTAATCTTGTCTCTTCCCAATGGAGTTTAGGAACCCCTCAAATTCCCCCTGGGTAGAGTACATTTTGATTAAATCAGTTATCACCATATATAAGCTCACCATAATTTTTTCTCTGTAGTTGGAGGGTTGCCTCCATCTCCTTATCTATTTTTTCTACGAGGAACTCAAGGCTTCCTTATGATGCTCTTTTATATAAATATCCAGCATTTGCCTTTTACATCATATTCTTCTTCCATTGTATCCTCTCTCTTTCATTATCTTTATTAGCTCACCTAATTTTCTCAACTGTCTAAAATGAAAGCTTCCTCGCTCCGAGTTCTCCACTTACTCCTTTCTTTCCTTTCAAGTTTACCTCTTCCTTACCTCCATCCCTTCATGGCGCATCCTCCCAAATTTTGATATCTTCTTCTGCCAGATCCATGTACTCATCTCTCAATTGTAGTTAAATCTTTAATTATCTATCCCTTTCCTACATCTCTTTCTTCATGACTCTCAGCATTTCCATCACTTCTACATTGTTGCTTTGTTGCCCTGAGCTCTCAATTGGCTCCTGATGGATTTCTCTTGCATCTAGGGATACAATCAAGATAAGGCTCAAGCTTTTCTACCTCTCTTGATGATCTTAAGTAACCCCTTTTATCTTTTTTAGCTTCTACTTCTTTCTCCTTTCCTCCGTTCCTTTGTCCCTTTGTTATTCCAAATAATGTCGAGGAGATGTCAGGACATGTTTCTTTTCTTCCAATCTCCTTCCACACCTCCCATGATGCACGCCCAGTGATTAAGGCCGGAAGGGGTACTAACCCTTATAGCCGCCTTAGCAACTCTCAAAGTAGATTTCTAATATTTTCCCACACTAAATCTCCAGATCCCATCAAGATAGCATACAACAATACCGCCTCCTTCTCTCTACTATTTATGTGTTTAGATGGTAAAAGAACCGAATAAATAAAATAGAACCAAACCTTGTTCTCTTCTATCAATGAGCTCTCACAATAGACTCATGAGGCTCTTCCTTCTCTAGAATTCCATTTCCCCTTTCCATAAGTCAGCAAATCAACTATCTTTTGATAATCTGGCTCTTTCACCAATTTCTTAAACTTCAAACCATTCTTTCTCTCGTTCAGATTGAAAGTTCCATCGATTTTCTCCCTGTTGAATGATATCCACTGACCTCTGATGAAGTAAGTCTTTTCCTTCCGTCCCACTATGTTCGAATAAAATTCCTTAACTACATCTACAAATCCAGTACTGCGCTCACTCAAGTAATCGCGATCCCTCTATTCTCAATCATTTCCCAATAAAGGGTGATGAGTTTATTGGACCTCTTTCGACAATGAAACCCCTATCCTTTTAGATTCTTTCCATAAAAATAAGGCTTTATCTCAAACAAAATCTCTTACTTTTTCATTCCTCCGCTTCGCCTAAAATTCCCGCCCCTTTATCTTTTTCTTGTTTCTTCAGTTGGTTGTTCCATCTTTGTTCTTGTTTCTAGTCTCTCTTCTTTCTGCACTGCTCATGACTAAGCCTCCTGAACAGCTTCTTCCTCTATCCCTACATATTCTTCCATTATTTCATTCAAAGTTTAGAATCGATTCGAAGGTTTTACATGGCCGAAATACAACTGGGGAATTTAGGTTTTTTAAAGGAAGATGAGAGAGAAATTTGGTGAAGGTAAATGAGTGGTTTGATGGTTTATGAGGAGGGTGGCCTTTCAGATTTCAAAATTCTCTATTTATAGACCAAATGATTGTTTGTGTTTTTCCAATCTTCGCAACATTAGAAATTTATGTCGCAACAAACTTTAGGTTTTTAGGCTTAAGTTATGTTGTGACATAAAAATAATTGTTGCGATAAACCATTAACCTAGAGTTTTTGGAACTTATGTCGCGACAAAGAAGAAGTATGCCGCGACATAGTTCATTCAGCTCAAGTAAAATAATGTCGCGACATAAAAAGTATGTCGCGACATAATTTCTTGCAACTTCTAAAAGGCTAAACCAATCTTTGTCACGACAAAGAGAAATAATGTCGCGATAGAGTAGAAATAATGTCGCGACAAAAGAAAGTATGTCGCGATAATCCAATGAATTTTCCTCAAAATTGCACAATTAACACGCAAAACAGTATGCATTACATTCATACCACTCAAAACATACTTGTGAAGACATATCTAACATCAAAGAACCTCAATCTGCGGTACGAGCAATACATCTCATTTATTCACTCAATATAATTCAACATGATGATGGTCAAAATATTCAGTGAATGGGTACAACAGTTACTATTCATTTTATGCTTTTATAAAATGCACTCCCCAAACTTCAACTATACATTATCATTTAAGAACAAGAAGGAAAAAGAAAACTCCTCAGAGCACTGGCATAATGAGTCCGAAAAAATGCTTGCAACAAAATCCATCTCTAATACAACTTCACTCGTCTCCAAAATCAACAAAATAACAAACAAAATTTCAAACAAAAATAAACCAATTTCAAACACACAAAATTTAACAAAACTGCTAATCTGCGGTATTAAAATCATTGGTTGCCTCCAAGAAGCCGCTTCATGTTTAATGTCTTTAGTTAGATGTTTGTCAGAAGATTTTTCCTTTCGCAAAGTTCTTCCATTTCTTCAAATTAGACTAATCTTCATTTATGTTCCTTACAAGATACAATGCTTTAATCTTCCGACCATTCACTTTTCAAACTAATTTAATCAACATGTTACTACTCTAAAGGGTGTATTTGCTACTACTATGTAAAGACCACTTCATCTCGACTTCAGTTTTCATGGAAATACTTCGAGTTTCGAATTGTAATAATAGGACTAGTCTCGTTTTGAATACCTTCCTAAGAATTTTCTCATCATGCCACTTCTGTCTTATCTCTTGTAGATTCTCGCATTATCATAAGTCATCTCTAACTCTTCCAGCCATTCATTTGGCACTTTCTCGCAGTTTGGAAATCACAATTTAGTTTCGATGGCCCACATAAAATTATATTCAAGTTCAAGAGGGAGATGATAAGGTTTCAATGCAATCCTTTATAAATATTCCAATGTGAAGCTTAAAGGCCTATAAGCCCACACAACATTCATGTGATAGATCATTTTTCTACTTGAGTTCACCGTTTCTAAGATTTTTTATTCCATTGAAATCACTTGCCCATTTGATTGAGGGTGATAAGCCAATCTCATTACATGCTTGATTCCATATCTGCTCATGAGTTTTGCAAAATGGCTTCCCTCACCACTAATGATTGTTCTGGGTGCTCCAAATATGCTCAAAATATTTCTTTGAATAAACCCAACCACTGTGCTGGCATCATTTATGGGACAAGCTATTGTTTACACCCATTTGGATACATAATCCACAAGCCTAGAGAATGAGTAGATTTCCAAACGAGGATGAAAGTCCACGAAGTCTATCCCCCATACATGCAACTGGTGACCACCGGTGATTCTCAGCCAAGATCTCATTTCTTCGCTATGTTTACTATTTTCACACATTTATCATATCAAAGCTGCACGATTCAAAATAGTTTCAATATATGAGCTTTCAATAAAAACCCGACAGAGAATTCTATGGATTGTTTTATCTCCGAAAGTGTTCTTCATATGGTGATGCATGATATTTATCACACTTCACCATTCTATTTCTGGTACACATCTCCAATGATCATATATGTCGCTTTTCCGAAAAGTAGGGTCATCCTAAATATAAAATTTGCCATCGCCTCCAACTTTCTTTTAATGTGGTCGAACTCCTAAGTGGCATAATTCCACAAAGTATAATTACAACACTGTTAAAACAGGGTACTTGGACTGATAACAAAAATAGCTGCTCATCAAGAAATTTTTCTGTTATTTCACTTCCCTTTTCCTTTAGTAGTCTTTTCCATTTCACACAAGCGATCAACTATCACATTGTTACTACCCTTTTTACTTTTGATTTCTAAATCAAACTCTTGCAGAAGTAATACCCATCTAATCAGTCTTGGTTTGACATCTTTCTTTGCCATTAGATATTTACTTGTAGCATGATTAGTGTGTATTATAACATAAGACCCCAATATATAAGGCCTGAATTTTTCACAAGAAAACACCATAGTCAACATCTCATTTTCTATGGGATAGTAGTTCTTGTGCCTCATCAAGGTTTTATTGCATAGTATATGGCCACATTCTCGTGTCTTTATTCAATACTCGTCCCATTGCATAGTCACCGACATCACACATTATTTCAAAATCCTTGTTCCATAGGTGTTATGATGGGAGTCAGAACTTCAATTTGACTTAATTTCTTCAAATGCAGTTTTGCTTGATTCATCAAAATCAAAATTTGCATCTTTTTCCAACAATCTGCATAGTGGTCTAGAGATTTTTGAGAAGCCCCTTATAAATCTTCTGTAAAATTCAGCATGTCCTAGGAAACTTCTTATTCAAGTTAATCAACAGAAGGGCAGGAGAGTTTTGGCTGAAGAAACTTTTTTCGGGTCTACTTCTAACCCGCTTGCGTAAATCTGCTCCCTTGAAGACAATACCCTCTATTACCATGAACTGACATTTTTCCCAATTCAAAGCTAAATTCTTGTCTTGGCACCTCCGAAGTACTATTTCCAAAATTTCTAAGCATTTCTCAAAACTAGATCCGTATACTGAGAAGTCATCCATGAAGCTTTCCATAGCCTCTTCCACCAAATCTAAAAACATAGACATCATATATCTTTGAAATGTGGCAAGAGCATTACATAATCAAAATGGCATCCTTCTAAAAGCAAAGGTGCCATATGACATGTGAATGTAGTCTTCCTAATCCTCAGGCTATGGCGGTCCGGGTTATATCCGCACATCCATCAGAAAACAAGATCGGGGTGTCCCGCTAACTTATCCAAAATTTGGTCAATGAAAGGTAGAGGATAATGATCCTTTCTAAGAGCAGATAGTTTTTGTATCTATACATACCTCCATCCTCGCCACAGCTCTTATAGGAATCAATTCATTCTTCTAATTTTTTACCACAATGAATCCACCCTTCTTTAGAACCACATGAACTGGCTCTCACTCTATACATATGAAGCCTGCATTCAACCATTTCTACATTTCTTTTCTAACAACTTCTTTCATTACTGGATTCAGTCTTCTTTAATGTTCAATGAAGGTCTTTGAATTATCCTCCAAGAGGATTTTATGCATGCAGATAAAAGGACTGATTCCTTTCAAATCTTCTATTGACCAAGAAATTGCTTCAGATTTTCTTAAGAATCACTAGCGCGCTTGTTGTTCTTCAAGCCTCGCTAATGCACCGATATAATAACATGTTTTTCTTTTTCTGGTTCTAAGAAAGCATACTTCAACTGTCTGGGTAATTCTTTCAAGGTTAACCCTTCTGGACTTGTTTCTATTTCTGTTTCCTTATCTTCATTGCTGCTTGATTTTTCTGTGTTGTTCTCATTCAAACTTAAGATTGTTTCCTTTAAATCAAAATTGGAATTCAGAAATCCAAAATCAAGATCATTAAGATACTGGAAATTCATCTCATTTTCATTGATTGAATTATAATAATTACAACCAAAAGTCAGTTAAGGACTAATGGGAACTATTGTTTCTATAGTCTTACACCCGTAATTTTTAACATTCAACCGGTTTCAAGCTTTCTTTGTTCAAGCTGAAGTGTACCGCTTTCTCCAAATTCTAGGAGTGAGTTCTCTTTTTAACATCTATCAAGGCAACCCAGCTTGCTAGGAAAGGCCTTCCGCAAAGAAGGAACTGTGGTGTCTTCCTCCATATCCATAACTACAAAGTCCATAGGGAAAATGAATTTTCCCTCCTTTATGAATACATCTTCAAGGACTCCCTATGGTTGTGCCATTGTTATATCTGCCATTTGCAAATTATAAACTTAAAGAGTAAAGCCCCAAACTAAGTATTTTTACCACTAATAATGGAATCAAGTTGATGCTAGCTCTTGATTCACATAAAGCCTTCTTGAATTCAAAATTCTCAATGGTACAGGGAATGGTGAAGCTATCAGGATCTTGCATCTTCTCTGGTAAGCTCCTATGGATCACTGCACAGCATGTGGCTGTCAAATTCACCACTCATTTTTCAGCAAATTTTCTCTTCTTACTCAGAATATCCTTCGTAAGCTTATATAAGCCAGCATCCGGTCAATGCCTTCAAGAAGGGTGCAGATTAATCTCTATCTTCAAGATTACCTAAGAATCTAGAGAACTACTCCTCTATTTTTTCTTTTTGAAGCTTATGAGGGAAAGGAACAACAGGCATGTAAGCTTGTTCTTCCTCGTTTTTTTTCAATTATCCTTTCTCCACCTGTTGCTCAGCTTGCACCTCTTTTTTCTCAGTCTCTTCAGCCAAGTCTGAATTGCTAAACTTGGTATCTTTTCTAGTTTCTTCTTTCTCTACTTTTTTAGTCTTTTTCTTCTCCTCTTCTTTCGCTTTCTTTATCTCTCCTCGCTACCTCGAGCCACCAATTATTATGTACCCTTAGATTCTTCTTTATATCACTTAGAAGGCATTTTCGACTGATTCTTCATCGCTAGGGCTAGTTGCCTTCTCAGGTTCCAAATTTTTAAAGAGAGTATTTAAAGGGCCTAAAATTACTTTGTGGTTTGCCTGAAGCAAAGTTCTTCTCATGAATATTCAACAACCTCTTATTTTCTCCCATGAATGTCAGCATATGCTCTTCAAAGGATTGAGATCTCCTTTGTCCTACTTTCTTCTCTCTCACTGGGCTTCGTTGTCCTCGAACCCATGGAGCATATTGTTGTTGAAAATTCTGCAATCGGCCCGGGACCTTGGTCGTGCTCCACTTCCATATGATACCCTCATGGTTCCCGAAAGTGCCGGTGTGCAAGTGAGTCAAGTAAGCCGAGGTTCGCTTAAAGTCAGAAGCTTCTATTAGCATTGAGAACTGTGCCTCCTCAAATTGATAAGGACCCTCATGGGCTAGTCCCTCATCAACACTACTCTTCTGCTCATTTCCATCAATTGTTCCCACTTCATGTGCTGAGTGCATTCTTCTATCTTAGTTTCCCATCTTGTTCATCAATGCATCAAGTTTTGCTTCTATGGTAATCATTATGTTCAGCTCTATCACCCCACTTTCTTTCGCCCCATCGCCGTTCCTAAAGTCTCAGATGGAGCTCTATAGTTGCATTTGGCAAGATCTTCAATCAATTGTTTTGCCTCTTCAGCACTCTTCCTCTTGAATGCTCCACAAGAGTTGCATCAATTATACCTTTGGAGGTGTAGTTCATAGAGTGATAAAAGATGTCCATCTGGGTGGTCAAATCTATTCTATTCATTGGGCATCTTTTCAGCTATCTCTTATATCTTTCCTATGCATTATAGAGACTTTCATCCTCTCCTTGTTTAAACACTATGATTTCCCCTCTCCTTTCTGAAGTGAGGGCAGGAGGGAAGAATCTGCTCATGTAAGCCTCCACCAACTCTTCCTAAATTGTTCGTATCCATGGGCGTTGATTCAAACAAATCGATGCCAGTCTCTCAAATGAAAAAAGGGAAAAGTTGTGAGTTTGATCACCCCGTTTCACCCTATTTAGCTTTACCGTGTTTTTCATCCAAGAAAATCTTTCCCATATGTTCATCGAGGGTCTTCACTAGGATGTCCACAGATGACGCTGGGCCAAGACCATCAAGTGGATCAAAGCTAGCTTTAGCTCAAAATTGTCAGCCTCTATAAGTAGTTATCTCACGTGTGTTATTTATCTTAAATGATCGCCTCCAAAATCCTCCATGTAATTTGCCTGAGGTCTCTTTGCTAACGCTTCTCTAGAATAGGTTGCAGTATCCCTCTCTTTGCCATAGTTGTTGATTCAACACTTTTTACTTTTCTTAGATTTCTTAGTGTTCTTTCTAGTTTTGTGTCCAAAGGCAGCAATTCCGCTTCTGGTTTTCTATGCATGTAAGATATTCCTAAAATAGAAACACACTAAGATCAAATAAAATATATGGAAAACAACTATATCAATTTAAGCTCATAAAATATTTTCAGTAGCTTACTTAGCTACTATAGTTAATTTTTTTTTTTTTTGTAAATTTCCTGAATTTTTTGATAAAACAGAGAAAAATGTCCAAATTAGCAATTTTCTCTTTTCGTTGGAATATCGATATTTAAATTCTTCTTAACCCGGCAAATCCGCGCCAAAACTTGATTAGACCAATTCTGACCAAGAAATTCGCACTGCCACCAAAGACTATTCAGTCCCCGCCAACGACGCTACAAACTTGATTAGACCTTTTTCTATATACCACCCAAATTTTTGTCACCACTGCCACAAAACTATTCAGCCCCGGCTACGGCGCCATAAACTTGTAAAGACCGAAGATATAAAATATGTTGTCTGCCTTGTATGAGAATGCTTCATTTAAAAATGTGTTTTGGTCTAGATCATCAAGTAAAGTGCATAGGCCATACAAGTAATAAAGTGGAATTTAAGTCCAAATATCATTCCCACGAGGATCGAGGAGAAATCTAAAGATTTTCACCATCCCATCTACGCAAGATCCTTACTATTTGAACTCAAAAGTTTAAAAGTGATTTGTTTAAAACTAGCGAGTGACTAATCAAATTTTATAACTAAGGGCTACAAGAATTCAAAATAATTGGATTGGAAAGTTCACCGAGTGAAGTTAACACTAGGAAATAGATCAGTGTACAATTATCACTTTCACACTATTTTATAACATAGTTCACCTATTATTTGAATCGAATCCTGTCATGATGTAATTTAGTATAATTTGATTCTCCATACACTAAGGTACATTTCAATTAGTTAGATCCATGTTCCTTCCAAGACATTATGAGACTAATAAGTTACTTATGATATAATCCTTTTCTAAGATCCGGTATTTTTCCTTTCCAATACATCATTGACCTAATTCTTATGATCTCAAGAATTTACCCCATATATTGATAATGCATACCTTCTTCTCAATCTTACCTGGTATCTCATCCTTCGACTCGAGCAAAATTTCATTCACTCCCTTGATTAGATCTCAACACGATCAAGATCCTTTCATCAAAAGAGGAGAAACCTCTTAATCGACTAAATTGATACATCATCCAATCCACCACACCATGAGTAAATTAGTGATCTATCAAAGTAATCTTTCTGTAGTTCATCGCCCATAATATTACTAACATACCCCCAAGTAATCGCTTCCATACTCTTAGGAATTCCATCTCCTGTCACTCGTGAGGGCTTCCTAGAATCAAAGCAAGATACTATTTCTTCTCGGGGTACACGCTACTAATATTTTGAACAATTAAATTCAAGAACACCACTAAATAAATTCAAGATTTAACTATGACGTTCTTTTCAAATTGTGCAGAAACTATAATTAATATTGATCCATTCCCGTAGGGAGTCAGTATTTCAAACCGGATTGGCTGCAGATAATGACGACTAACTTATTAAGAAAATTCACTGAAATTGCAATCGAACTAAAATAAATGAACTCCATAAAATTTCCAAATTCCATCGAAATCAGATAGTAATGAAAACTAAAATTTTACAATGAACCCAGCTTGAAACTTCGCACAAGATCACTACTCAATTCCAAGAAAAATTAACTAAAAAGCTAAACTAAATTAATGGAAAAGAAATAAAAATATATATATATATTGTGAGTTCCAACTACCCGTGGGTTCTAGTCTCACAGGTCGCGGCACGTGCGTCCCAAGTGCTTCCATTTTTAGATTTTCAAATAATGGGTCAGATTTCTCGAGGTTGAAATCAGGATCCCAAAATTGGCCTAGTTGGTGGCTTTGTCGCGACATAGAAAAATTATGTCATGACATAGTTTCCATCTTTGTCCTCCAGCTTTTTTGTGGTTTACAGTGTTTTGTCGCGACATAATTTTGTGCCTTTTCACCATTTTATGACATACTTTGAAAAATGTCAGAACCGAAGTTCTATCAATTGTTTTGTAATTGTCGTGACATGAGTGTCTTATGTCACGACATTTTTTTAGCTCTCGCAAATTGAATACTCGAATGGTATGTCAGACATAAAGCTTTGAGCCGCGACAAAGTTTCCTTCTTATCGCTTCGATCAGGTCACGATTGTGTACCCTCATGTCGATGTAGTTTTCACCCTTCATTTGTTTTATGTTACATAATTTTGAAATGTCACGACATAAATTAACCCTTTGCTCGCACTATGTCGCACAATGCCTATTCTCTTCTAGGCACTTCTCTTCAATTTATTTCATGACATTGTTTCCTATTGTCGCGAAAAATATCTCTATCTTCATCTCTTCATTATGTCACGACATAACTTATTATGTCATGACAATAACTTCCCATATCATGACAAAGTTTCCATCTTTTAGCCTTATGTCAGGGTCAAGCCGCGGACATGGGGAACTTCTCCTGTCGCGACATAGTTTTTTTTTTACCTTACATGCTATCTCAAACTTTATGTCGCGACATACTTTGAAAATGTCAGACATTTCCCGCCTCGATTCTACCATTTGCTAAAGTGTTTGTCGGAACATAAAAACCTTGTGACCAACTCTGTCTCTTACATGGAGGAGGACAAAGATCCCAATCATACTGGGAGACCATTCTCGCTACCGAAGGACTCTTATTTGATGTTCGTGCGGTGAGTTGAAGTTGAGGGTACAAGGAGAAGAGGTAACCTTCAACGTCTTCAAGGCAACAAGGCATCCGAATGATGAGAGCTATAGCATGTGAGATGATACCCAGGACCTGATGGCTAAGGAGATTAGGGGAGCCCACAACAGCAAAACCTCATTTATCTTTTACTCACCTTGAGGAAGCTTAGAGAAAGTCAGGCTAAAGATTATAGCAAAGCGCTTCTTGGGAGGCAACCCAAATCCTTTATCCTTTCAATTATTTATTTGTTTAGTTTTTCACTTTCTTTTGTTAATTTTTATCACTTAATAATATTTGCATGTTTCAACCTAATTTTTGAGGTTTTATGTTTGATCATAGGTTGACAAGGGTTTAAAGTGATTCCTAGAGTTGTCTCAACTCAAAAGTGCAAGAAAACTATGAAAATGAGAATTTAGGTAGCATGCTTAGCGTCTAGGCGCCATACTTGGGCGTTTTAGCATCCAAAACAACATAATGAACGTAACACCAATCATCTATACGCCCATCTTGGTGTCTGATGCCTACCTTGTTGCCACCCCACTTTAAAGCCCATTTTAAGTGCCTCAAATGAAACCCATTTCATCCCCTTCTCCTCCAAACCGATACCCCATCTCCAAGCACTCAAATAACCTTCCATTCACCTATATTCCCATTCTCTACACCTCATAAATCTCAACTCCATTTCTCAACCTTAAATTCACTCACCATCTCAAACATCACTACAACCTCCTTTCTTTTATACCACCTTCCATTACCTCAAGCCACACCCATCTCACCATTTTGGCAATTTAAAGCACCATATACCTTATCAAGTATCACTCTCAATCAGAAGGAAGTTCAAGACATGTTCTCCATATCAACACAAGTCTTCCATGGATATGTTTCACTTGGGTAAATTGTTTTCAAGAGTTCTATAACTACTTCCAAGTTGCCCACCATGTGTTCGACAAAATTCTTAAATGAGCCTTAGGAGCAGTTTTAAAGCTTTATTGGCTATTTAATGGTGCATCTTGATCAACATGATGCTCAACCATGATCTTCTCCAGGGAAGTCTTCTCCTTTACCTCTTACTCATATTCATTACTGCATTACTGGAGGACAATGTTAAATTTAGTTGGGAAGATCAAATTGTGCTTATTTGATTGTGTCGATTGATAATGTTTTCTATTCTTAGGTTTTTTGCATACTTTGGTTATTATTATTATTATTATTATTATTATTATTTGATGTTCTTGGGTAAATTTGTTTTTCGAAATTTTCAAAAGCTTGAGTGAGTTTTTTTATCATTAATGTTAGTCGATGATGAAAAGTGATCGAATTGCTTATAAAGTTGTGAAAATGAGAGTTATAGTGATACACTCACGTATGACCTTGTCAAGGTTACTCGCTTAGGAGCTCTAGCCACATTGAGCACAAAACCTTTAATTTCAGGATTTTCTCTCATACCTAGAGAAGTTTATGTCCATTACCTCATGATCTTAAAGAGTTTGTAACTTATTTGATTATCACTCAAGGAGAAATCTTAGACAACACAACGATTAGGAAAGGACTTAGACCATCTTTGGAAAGTCTGAGCCTTTCAAGCCAACTCGTATTTAACATAATCCATTGTCTCCCCATTTAAGCTTGTTGATCCTAATTCTTTCATGTCACTCCCAATGTAACCCTCTACCTTTGATTTTTCTTCTTCCATCTCCTGAAAAACCCTACTTATCCATAGTTTGTTTGATCTTCAAAGAAACATACATGAGCCATGGAAAATTGGAGTGAATGGATGGTATACATGATAAAATGAAAGGTGGAAAGAAGAATTAAAAGAAAACAAAGAGAAATTGAGAAAATAGCACAAAAAGAATGTGGTCGAGAAGTTCGTTTCATTGCCATTCCAACTCGAGTAATTAGTTCGAAGGGGGTGTCTTAACACCCAATACCCTATGACACCTGTCCTCCCACGCCTACAGCTAGAGCATGTGCTTAAGGGAACCGAACATTGCACTACTCACCAAACCCTATTGCTCAAATGAAAAAAAAAAATAAAAAAAAATAAAAAAAGAGGAATTGTGGTGAATATCATTGGGGCTTATAAGCAACAAGTTTGGGGGTGTTTAGAAGAGTTGGTGAAAGCTCAAATAAAACAACAAGAAAATATATGATTATGGGTAAGCTTCGAGCCAATTTATATCCTATATCCTATCTTGAACCCTAGCTAAACATTATAAGCAGATAAAAGGCCTAATGATCCTAAGTGTGTGTAGTCTACATTAGTAGAGAGTGATATGAAAAATAAGCCCATGAAACTCCAAATATCCATCATTTAGAGATCAATCATCCACAATAGGTTGCATAAATCCATCCGAGTGAGAATGACTAGTTAGGCACATCACACACACACACTACACACACACACAGATATCTATTCTGGGTTAATTGATTAAGGCTCAAATAAGGCTATTTGGGCCTCTGCTTTTATAGCGGTGTTTTAAGACTTTTGTGTACTAATCAACTTTAATAATTCAATTGATACATCGAGGCCTACTTGCTATTGATCACATTCAGAGTTTCATTTATTGTAGTCGTAAGTAAAAGACAAATACCTCATTATCTTCAGTTTGATTCAAACACGATGAACCTGAGCCGAATTCAAAGATGCATGATCAACCGCAGGAAATGAGCAAAATGTTGCAAAGCCATAAATTTCGCAACACCGCTCTCCCCACCTCGCTATTGACCGCTTTTTGACCCGGGCTGCTTGGCTTCAGACAACTTTGCCCTTAATGTAATTTTGGTTCCTTTATACATTTTTGTAATTTCCTTATACTGAGAACCTATATAAGCTTAGTCTTGCTTGTAAATCAATCAACTTTCACTCCATCAATCAGTCAATAAAATTTGGTATGAAGCCTCTCCTACTGGGTCGTGATTTTCTCCCTTTCCTTCATTTTCTTGCATTTTCTCACTAGCCAAACACTCCTTGATGATGACAAATCAAGGGATGCTCGGCTAAAACCCTCTGATCCTTGAAGGGGAAGGCCACTGGGTGTTGGTTTTGAGGCAAGTTGCATGTTGTCATGCTTTTTATGTATGCATTTTGGGTATTTCAGGTTCCCGCTTCACCTTAGGTTAAATCTCTGTGCATGCCTCCTAATGTGTATATGCTTGTCTGGATACTATCACTGTATCCACTAATGCCCGCTAGCTTGTCTCCTAGTTAGCTACTAAAGGGTAGGTTTAGGAGGTGTGTTCTCATCTGCTTCGGGAGCATTTATGCTCATTAAATGCCATCTTTCAAGAGGAAAAACTTTAGTGGTTTAGGTTTAAAGCTAATGAAGATCCGGTCGAAATAATTATATGTCATGCTCCCAACGCGAGGAAAAAGACTCACCAGGACATGCTCAAGTAACTTGAACCTAAGCTCAAAGGGCCCGAGACTTCAAGGAATTTCTTTAACTTTTACTCAATTTATTTCAAGTTTTCAACTATTCACCCACACTGCTTACAACCCTAAAAACTTAATAAGAAAACACCATTTTTAAACACTGCAACCCTTTCTTCACGAAGAAAACCCATCCCCGTGTTCAACCTTGAGCTACTCATACCGGGGCAAAGAGCTTACATACGTATAGGGAATCCTGTGGATATAAATTTGTCGATTCGTAACACCTACTCGTTTAAACGAATCAAATGATACTACGCAGGATGGTGCCCTGCAGCGAGGAAGAGGTTGTGAACTTGTGATCCACATCACGTGTCAGAATTTCATTTCTTTTATTTTACCAATTTCCCCATTTGCGCTCACCATGTAAGTTTGGTACCACTGTGCATCAAGCCCCTGCTTTGATTTTTACCTAACTTCTTAAATCTCTTTAGGTAGTCTTGCTTTTGTTGGTTTTTTGCTTGTTGTGTGTTCATAGCAGCTTATGCAGTGGGACAAAAACACTACAGTAGATTGGAAAGGCTAAGTGTCTAAAGAACAAGGGTGTGAAATCGCTTTACACACCAACTGATTGAGACCCCACCAAGAGCAAGAGCCAACAGGGGGTTCAAAGGGAGCCCACGCTTCACAAAGTTAATGAGGGATCACATACACCCACCAAGGGTGAGTGCACCATGCATTATACCCCGCAGAGGATGCGCAAGAGTACCCTTATCTGTCTCCCCGTCCCGACTCTTTTCATGCGGTATGGAAATGAAAATCCATACACACACATCCGGATTTTGAGGAAGTTTCAGACAACTTTCAAAGAGGGTAATCGATATGGAGATGCCGGGTCGGAAGCTTTCCCATTTAATTTCAAAGACAAAGCCAAATTTGCCAGACCACTAAGGCCATGACCATTAGACTAAGGTGAGATGCAGAATTTTGAAGAAGTTCTTCAAAGGCAACATGCACTAATAATTTGAAGAGTAAATCTACACCTTGCAAAATTTCATGACGTTGAGAAATTTTATCGTTGTCAAAGGTATCTTGAAACCATCAACGGCTGCCCACACCATGGCTTATTATTTGATGTTGGTCAACCATTTTTATGATGGAATGTCCCCTTCCATGAAACAACTCTAGAAAACCATGTGTGTGGAGGACTTCCTCAAATAGAAAATCCGTGATGAACCCATGGATTTCCTCAACTATGTCACGAGACCCTCCAAAGTTTTGGATGAAACAAATCCCAAGGAAATCGGACATAAAGCCACCAAAGGAACTAAGGAGGCATTTATTCACTGTCAGAGGATGTGGAAATGAAAGCCAAGCTATCTTCTTTGACCAGAAGATTGGAAGAGCTAGAAATGCGAAATCAGCATGAGGTACAGGCAGTAACTGAAACGCCTGTACCTCTCCAATCCTGCTTTAATTGCCAATCCACTAGTCACCAAGGAGATCACTGTTCAATTGCTCCCCGCAAGGGATTCATGCAAGAGCGTGCAAACATAAGGATTAAAGTAGGCACCCAATAAATGCTCCATATGGGAATACCTACAATCCAAATTAGAGGAACCATCCTAATTTATCATGGAAGCCAAAACCCCCAGTTTATACGCCCACAGGTTCATAGCAGCAACAACCCCCACCCTCGTCCTCAGAGCAAGCCATCAGGAATTTCCGAGCAAGGCAGCGGGTCACTTGTGGAAGAACAGAAGATGTGTTGAATGCCGTACTACTTAAAATCGAAACGCCGAAGGCACTTCAACAAAAATTAGATGACTCATAGTGACTCACCTGTGTCAGACTGCACAACAAGAAAGTAAGAAAAAAGGAAAATTTCCTCTCGCACACAACCAAAACCCTCAGGATTACATGAAGTGAGCTCCTCCACGACCCGAATTCCAAATTGAACGAGGTCAAGGCAATCATCACACTCGAGGAGGCAAAGAGCTTACAGCCATCACCTGCTGCACACCTGTGGCGTGAAGTTATGGAGACTGAACTGCAGGAGGTAGTGATCATAGATCGGCTGAGAAAAAAAGCTATCCCCACTCCTTTCCTCATGCATTAAAAACTAAAAAGAAGGCTATTAATCGCTGAAATTTCAGAAGTGCCAAAGGCAAAGGTCAACATTCCCCTACTTGACATGATCACAAGTCTCTACCTATGCAAAATTTAAAGGACTCTGTGTACTGAAAAGAGGGCTAAATGTCGACAAGAAAGCCTTCCTCGACTAAATGTCAGTGCTATATTATCCAATGCAAGACGAATAAAATATAAAGATCCGGTCAGTCCAATTATCTCGCTTAATATAGAGGCACTTCAAGGTGAGAAAGCACTGCTGATCTCGGGAGCAAGTGTGAATCTCTCCCCTATTCGATGGCTGCAATTGGCTGGGGAGCTAAAGCCCACCTCCATCATACTATCTCTTGCTGATAGGTCAATCAAAATACCGAAGGGGACAGTGGAAGATGTCTTGATACAAGTGGACAAGTTCCTACTATCCAGTAGATTTGTACTGGATATGTAACCGCCAGCTGTTAGGCCACTATGTACCTAATATTCAAAGATTCATTTCGCCACCCCACTGCAATTATCAATTACAGAAATGGTGTTATGCAACTCACCTTCTGAAACATGACCTTAGAGCTCAACATCTTCCACCTAAGTAAAAAGCACATGCAATCAGTGGAAGATGTCCCAGAAGAAGTATGCATCATTGACACAATCCTGAAGGAACAAGCTGATCAGCAGGGTATGCTAGATATACTAAATGAAGAGTTGACTGAGTGTGCAGAAGAGTAGCATGAAGTTGATATGAAATCTGCGCAGGAACATTGGAGAAGAAAACATGAAATTTTTTCATTGGTAATCGGAGAGGAAATCAGTGAGCCCTAGAAAATAGAGCTCAAGCCCTCGTCTCGGAGTCGAAGTATGCTTATTTGGAAGACCATGAGCAATGTCTGGTCATTACAAATTGCTTCATCACGCACAGAGGGTAGCCCGTCGCAAGTCCTCAAACGTAACGCGTTCTGTGTGGAAAATCGCCGATTCAAGGGCATTAAATTGAAGAAGATGCACCCACCACATCTACTTCTAGAGGGAGGAGGCAAAGTCATGAGGCAAACCACAAGAAGGCTGGAACCCACATATGCAAGAAGTGGTTGGGAGCATAAGTCTTAAAGTCATTGCAGAAGTCGGGGCATCATATACCCTATATCAAACAGCACCTAAAGGAGTCCAACCTGTGTAAAGGCTCTAAGAAATCAGGGGTAACCACGATGCACAATGAAAAAGGAGAGGAGATACCTACTCGCCTTACCACGGGATGGAGGTTATGCATTGATTATCGAAGGCTAAATGAAGTAACACGGAAAGATCACTTCCCTCTTCCATTCATGGATCAACTGCTTGAGAGGATTCTCTCGGCTACCCCTTTATCGTTTCCGGATGGCTATTTAGGTATTTCCAAATTGAGATTGTTGCAGAGGACCAAGAAAAGACAACCTTCACATGCCCATTTGGCACGTATGCATACAGGAGGATGCCCTTTGGCCTTTGTAATGCCCTTGCCACATTTCAACGATGTATGCTCAGCATTTTCATTAGATTTGGTGTGAGCGGATACAGGTTTACATATGTGGATGATATTACGCCTATGGAGGGAGTTTGAGGAGTGCCTAATCAACCCGGGAAAATCAAGCTCGCACAGCATGAGAAAAACCCAAGACTGAATCGGGAGAAATGCCATTTTATGGTCACCAGGATGTATCGGGGTCACATCATTTTGGGGAAAGGAATTGAAGCTGATAAAGCAATTTTATTTGATTTCCAAACTGCCTCTCCCCCCCCCTATAATCGTTAAGACCGGTGAGGCAATTCCCCGGGGGGCATGCGTGCTTCACAGCTAGCTCGATACAGACTTCAAAATCGCAAGCCACTTTATGCTTCCTAGAAAAGATGCCAGCTCAATGGGATTCAGAATGCCAACAAAGGTTTGAAGAGCTCAAGGCTTATTTAACTACTATACCAATAGTGAGGGCCCCTAACTGGCAGTTGCCTTTCGAGGTTATGTGCGATGCAAGTGACCTCGCTTATCTGAAAGCGCCCCTGACAAAGAGCGTAGGAAAACCGTATGTGGTTTACTATGCTAGCAAAACATTCGAATGAAGCCTGCAGGAATTACACTACCAATCGAGAAAGAATTGCTGGCGTAGTTTATGCCTGACAAGTTTCAGGTTTATTTGATGTGGGTAGATATAATTATCTTCACGCATCATCTCAATTTTCAACATCTACTCACTAAGCAAAATGCCAAGGCTAGGCTTATCGTGTGGGTCCTCTTACTACAGAATTCAACCCTGACCATCTGGATAAGAAGGGGTAGAAAAATGTCAAGCATCGATCACCTCTCCGCACTGGGTCCATAAAGCACACAACACCCATAACCCTCCAATCTATGACGCACCCCGAGGAGTCTCTACTCACCGTGGACAAGGCTCTGTTGCCCACATTGCCAATTTCTAAGAGCGGGAGTTGCCAACATACTGAAAGCACAGACAAGAAGTTCTTTCCATGCAAAAGTCCATTCCTACTATCAGGAAGAACCCTAGTTGTTCAAATATCATACTGACAAATAATCGTAGCCGTATGCCGAAAGGAGAACAACCAGTGGATACTTCCGCCACCGGCCATGACAAGGTTCTCGTGGAGGTCATTTCGCTTCCCGTAAACAACAATGAAGGTGTCGCAGTGTGTTTCTATTGGCCATCTTTAAGGATGCCTATACCATATGCAAAACAATGCTAATAAATGCCAAAGGTCAGAAAATCTCGTCGCCATATGATGCCAATCGAATCCTATTCTCGTTGCCGAAGCGCTCGATACTGGGGCATCGACTTCATGAGACCATTTCCTACTTCCTTCTGACATAATTACATCCCCGCGAGTCGACCATGTGTCAAAGTGGGTGGAAGTGAGGTCTGCCAGAGCAAACAGACCACAAGACCTGCATTGAAATTCTTAAAGGAGAACATTTTCCACATTCGGAGAGTTCCCAAAGCCATAATCAGTGATGGAGGTTCACATTTCTGCAACAAACCTTTTGAGAATCTCCTATCCAAGTATGGTGTCAAGCACAAAGTGGCCACCCCTTATCATCCTCAAACTAGTGGCCAAGTAGAGCTAGCCAACAGGGAAATCAAGACTATATTGATGAAAGTGGTGAATCTCAAACAGAAGGATTGGTTCTCAAGCTCGGATTCTCAGGCATACAGAACATCATACGAAGACCATCCTTGAATGTCCTCTATCGCCTAGTTTATGGTATATGCCACCGCCGGTGGAAATTGAATATAAGGCATGGTGGGCAATAAAAAAAGTAAATCTGGACATGGGAAGAGCTAGCCTTAAAAGATTCCTCTGATCTCAATGAGTTGGGAGGAGCTTAGGAATGATGCCTACTAATCAAAATTCATGGCTGACAAAATTAAAGAGGGTGGCATGATCAACTCATAACCCCAAGAACTTCAAACTGTGTATTAAGTCCTACTTATGGCTCCCAAACTCCACCTTTTTTTCGCAAGCTCAAATCAAGGTGGATTTAATTCATTCATCGCTCATCAAGCATACCCCAATGGTTCGGGCAGACTCAAGCCAATCCAAATGATAAAAGAGTGTTCAAGGTCACTGGATAGAGAGTGAAGCCTATGTTGGCGCTGAAGAAGACTCAGAGAGGGAGGAGATTCTCCGACCTCCTCCATGAGACCCTCACTTGGGGAGTAGCTTCCCAAAGATCTCGAAGCCACTAATTTAATTGCTTAGTCTTGTTTAAGTTTCAAGCTTTGTTAATAATCTTATCAGGATCGGCCTGCTGACTTGTTTTCTTTCTGCACCTGGCAGCCAGCCAGCTAGCCAGCAAAGACGCCCACTCCTCCCAGCCTCAACAATCTCGTGCCGAGGATGATCTCTCTTCATCGCCCACCGACTAGTGAGGTACATCCCCTCTCCACTAACTTTCGTTCGCTACTGAGAGTTAGCGTTGGAAGTGATGTTCATATCATCGACTTTAGTTCCTGTTGCACTACATGCTTTCAAGAAAAGCGATTTTCAGATGTTATGGCTTGTCAGATGTTTCATTTGAGTAAGTCGAAATTTTTATGAAATGCACCATTAAATATATCATATTGCTACTTTTGCAAATCATTTTCGGGCCTTTACTTCTTTAAGGGTTCCGATTTTCCATAAGTTGAAAAAAGTTGAAGCATCAGATACCATCAATGCTAGAAAAGTTCCATGCATGATTAAGTAGATGGTTGGTTGAAATCCCCGAGTATTCAACCTTTTTCATCCACCTCTGGCTAACCACACATGGTGCACGCTGCCTTTCACACAAATGAAGCTGCATACCCCCTTTTACTTTGCAAAACCGACCTTAGCTTCGTTGACGCCCTATAATAGGTTAGAGTTCCCCAAGAATGAAGGCCAATGTGTCTTCCAAAAGAAAAAGAAAAGACAAAGAAAAAGAAAAAGAAAAGAGAATAGAAAAGCCGCGGTGCTTTGCCTTGAAACCCAAGCACGGTCCGAGGGGTCTACGGTGAAAGCCTTTAAAGCCTGGTGCCCTAAACCAACTAGTTGGGAGCCACTGACCTAATGCTCGCTACATGGGTGGATGGGTGGAGTTTAGCGAGTTGTAGGTGTTGGATTCTCTAAATCATTCGAAGTCCGGGGTGAAGCCTGTAGAGTTAGTGGTTGAAAGATCCTTTTGACTTGATGCCCTAAACCTTAGTCAAGTCAGGAGTCATCAGGATCCTCGCTACACCTGACTTCGTGAAGTCGAAGCCAGCATCAGACCCTCACAAACAATAGAAGTGTGAAACCAAGAGTGGAAATGAACTATTTAGGATGGTCACGCTCTGCTACTGCGTGAGTCTGTCAAAGGGGGAGAGTAGCTTAGTACTTATCTAAGTGATTAACTAATCACCAAAACACTTAGATTTCGTAGTTCAGGTGCTTCCTGGAATGAACACGCTTCCAAAATTCTTCCGTATGGCACTTATCTTCCAAGCCGCTGCGTGCTGTCCTAAGTTTTCATATCAGCGCAAGGCCTCGCTTTTATACACACTTTTTGAAAAGACAATCCTTGCATACATATGCCTCGCATGATCTTCCTTCTTTATCATCATAAGGACTAGCAATGTGTCGGTTATGGGAGTGATTGGGCTCCTGTAAATAGTGCTATTTTAAGCCCCGCTATAGCGTGTTTTAAGCACTTTTTGTGTACTAATTGTTTTAATAACTCCAATTGATACATCGAGACTCCGACTTGCTACTAATCACATTTTCAGAGCTCTATTATTGTAGTTTTCAGAGGGACAAATACTCCCATTATCTTCAATCATTCAAACACGATGAACCCGAAATGACTCCAAAGATGCATGATCGAACCAGAGGAAATTTGGAGCAAAAATTCTAAAGAACATAAAGGATCAGTGAAAGTTTTGCAGGGTTGCGAAAGTTCGCAACCTGCAAATTTCGCAACATGCCAATTTTCACATGTCATAAATTGCACACCGCCCTCCCACCTGCTGACTGCTTGACCCGCTAGACGCTTTGCATAACTTTTGGCCCTTAATGTAATTTCTGGTTCCTTTATACATTTTTGTAATTTCCTTACACGAGCACCTATATAAGCTTAGTCTTGCTCAGAATCCAATCAACTCACTCCATCAATCATCAATGTACCTCGCACTAAGCCTCTCCTCGGTCAAGTCAAGATTTTCTCCCTTTCCTTCATTTTCTTGCATTTTCTCACTAGCCAAACACCCCTTGATGATGACAAATCAAGGGATGTTTCGCTTAAAAACCCTCTCGATCCTTGGAAGCGGGAAGCATTGGTGTCGGCTTTGGAGGCAAGTCGCATGTCACATGCTTTTATGTATGCATTTTTCGGGTATTTCAGGTTCCCGCTTCACCTTAGGTTGACCCTAGGCATGCTCTCCCTAACGTATTTGGCAAGCTTTTTGGGTTCAGTGGATACTTATCACTAGATCCACTAATGCCCAGTTAGTTGTCTCCTATTAGTTACTGAAGGGTAGGTTTAGGAGGTGTGTTCTCAACGTTTAGGAGCATTTATGCTCATTAAATGCCATCTTTCAAGAGGAAAACTTTTAGGGTTTAGGTTTTAAAGTTGTCGAAGATCCTGGCTCGGGAAAATGACTATATGTCATGCTCCCAACGCGAGGAAAAGAGACTCGAGGACACAAGCCTAACTTAGAACCCTAAGCCTGGCTCGAGACTTCAAGGAATTCTCTTTTAACTTTTACTAATTCTATTTCAAGTTTTCAACTATTCACCCACAATCAAGCTTTTCACAAACCCTAAAAATCCAACGAGAAAAACACCATTTTAAACACTACAACCCTTCTCTCACGAAGAAACCCATTCCCGTGTTCGAATCTGGGAGCCACTATACTGCAATAGCTTTGGCTGAGCCGCAGTAGAATCCTAGAATATAAATTCTGTTTATTCCGAACTCCTACTTTGCTTAAAACGAATCACCAATCCAACATAGGTCACATTCACTAAAGGAAAATACCTCAAGTTTTCCATACTTATAGGTAATTGAAATCTACTGAGGCAAATCAACAAATTTGCATCAAACCAAACCTCGATCAATCTAAAAAATTTGCCTCTCTTCCTTTTCATCTCATGAAATGTGATGTTACATTTTGTTTTTGCTTGAGGACTAGCAAAATGTTAAGTTTGAGGGTATTTGATAGGTGTTATTTATACCTAATTTAATGATATTCTAAGCTTGACATTTGCTAGTTCATTGAGATTTTTTGAAGCATTCTAACACGTTTCATGCTGCTTTTGATAAGTGAAGACATGTTGGTGAGTCTTGGTGAAAAATGGATAAAAAGAGGAATTTTTTCTGTGGTAACCATGCAAAGCAAGGTTCTTTGAATTTTTAGTCTTTAGTATGATTCTAAATGACTCATCTTGTGTGGATGAATTCTAGGCTTTTCATGCTTTCCAACAAAAGATTGCTCACCTGGGAGTTCTACAAGAAAGTTGTATGGTTTCTATAGTTAGGATTTAAGAACTGTGAACAGAGTAGAACTACAGAAAAAGATATGGTGGATGCTTATAATAAGTCACCATAAATAGAAGGTGTCAATACTAAATATAGTGTCATCCTATCCACCGACACCATAGAGGGTACCAACAAGACACACATTTGAAGCGGTACTAAAGTATTTTTAATTGGTGATACATTTGGCAAAGTGAATACTGTTAAATTAATACGAATATCATGCCTTTTAACACCCTCCCTCATGTGTGGCCCTATACCCGCAAGTGGACTTTCAAATAATCAAACGAAGATTCAAATTGCATAGGGAGGTATTGAACTCAAGACCTCCTACCAAATGAAGGTCTAATACCATGTTAAACTGAGCCAACTCACCTACAAGTTCAAGCTCGTAGGATTGGATTTTAATATGAATATCATGCCTTTTAACACTTTGTCTAAATGATCTAAATTATCTAAAAATTAGTAATAATAAAATCATTTATTCTAAAATTATCTAAACAAAATATACTTTTTAAAATATTATTCTATATATTCTCTATTTGGAAATTTTAAAAAAATTTCAAGTATTTATAAATATTAAAACTTAAAAAATTTATTTTTAAACAATTGAACAATTAAAGAAGAAATAAGATTATTATTTAAAGAAACAAAATATAATAAATCACTTTATTCAAAATTATCTATACAAAATATATTAAAATATTATTCTCTATAATTACTTATATGTAAAAAATGACCAAGACATAAAATTATTTTATTATGCATTAAAAATTTACTTTATTTTTAGATAAAAAAATGAACTTATTTATTGGATATATTAAATTTATTTATTGGAATTATCAAAGAAATCTTTTTTATATTATTTTGTTGTGATTATATTTTATATATATATATATATATATATATATATATATATATATATATATATATAATAAAATGACCATTTAGTTAAAAAATTAAAATTTTGTATATGGTGTCACTGAAAAATAACACCATAAATCTAAAATAAAATAAAAACCTATATGATGACACTTTTCAAAAAATGACACCATAATATAAAATTAGCATCTTCTAGCTACTCTAACACAATTTTTTTTTTTAATTTCATATGGTGTCAATTTTCAGAAAATGACATCATAAATCTAAAACTAACATTCCCAATTAAATATTTTATAGTGATGTGTCACCTTTACGAACTTAAATCATATGATGTCATTATTTTAACAAAAAATACAAAAGTAGGACACTTGTTTTTGTAGTAGTAGAGGGCAAATGGGGTCAGCACACTAGCCACCCAAAAACAGAAACTATGGAGCCTAAGCGCCCCAACCTAGTGCCCAAACTTGACCAAGAACTAGTAACCCAATCGCCTAGGCGCCAAGAATCAGCGCCTAGAGGCCCTAAACGAGATCAACTTGACTTTTTGGGCCTGAGTATCCTAAAGTTGGTCCAAATAGCATGTGATTGGGTATTTAAAAAGAATTTAGGTTCTAAATGGTTTGCTAAAGGTTTCAAGCAAATTTTAGAGAGATTCAAACGAGAGATCGACCTAAAACAAGAAGACTCTTCACCAAACTTCTAGTTTCTAATTCTTCCGGGATGAGTATCTCAAATACTCATTTTATCCCTATATTTTACTTAGATTTTTAGTATTTTTGTATGTTCAATATGTCCTAATTTCTAAATATTCATCTTTATGATTAGGTCAACCATTTGTGGAAATAAGTAGAAAATGAGCTAAAAAATGAAGGAAAATCACAAATTATTATATGCAAAGAAGAGACAAAGAACAATACTGTGGTTTTGATGTTTTCAGCTACAAGATGATCCCAAATGGCTACAATATTTATATGAATGGATAAGAGACTTCACAGGCTTTCCAAAGAGATCTTATTCACTCAATTTGGACTTTAAATGATTGCTATGACTCTCGTAGTCAAGGAAGAAGAGTAAGAGAGCTCAAAAGTGACCGGGGCCAGAGCATTTTGTAAATTCTGGCCTTTTTATCATTTCTAATGTGACGCCCCAAAACCTGTGTGGGTCTCGCGACCAATCATTAACCCGCCAAAATAATACCTTAGGTATCAGATACTCCAAGCTTTGATACCAAACTGGTATCAAATACTTGTGGATACCGAGTAACTCGATGCCACCTCATTAGGTCCTATTCACTAGGATCCATTTATCCATATTTAAGTTAAAAATTAAATTTAAAACAGTCCATAAGAGTTTGATCACGACTATCTTACCATTATTACATATCAGAACTAGATTGTTCCAAAGTTTTACAAAAAATATTTATCAAAGCCACATGTTGGCCTTCTTCACAATTACGGCCTCGAATGAGCGTCGTTCACCGGTGTACACCCTGCACCTGAAATGTTTTCCCATATAGGGTGAGCCACACCCAGTAGAGAATATTTTCACAGAGTAAGCCCCCACCTAAGTGCACATGCAATGGTCATGTTCCACAATTCACATTCACATTCCTAGTAAAAACATGCAATTTCTACTATGGAATCCTACATGTCATGCCATGAAATGAGATAAGACTCAATCATGTACCATGCCCCGAGTCCTTACAAACTCCCATCACACTCGAGTCTTTACCGACTCCCATCACACTCGAGTCTTTACTAACTCCCATCACACCCGAGTCTTTACTGACTCTTATCACACAATACCAAAGCCCATGCGTGATAAAATCCATCATTTATGGATTACATCCAATGATCATTTTACAAAAAAAATTCATTTGTTTTCAAACCAAAAGTTTTTGGATGTTACACCTCAATGTTCATTTATATACAAAACTCATGTGTTTTCAAACCTAAACACTTTCACTGGCTTTCACCATTGGAATTATGTCTAACCACAAATACCGGGTCTTTCACCTGAGGGGGTATCTATCCCTGTTTGCTATTACCCGACACATATTTTATTTCACCATTTCATGTGTAAACTATTCGACCTTTGTCGACACATCGTCCAATGGTACCAGCCCACCCAATCAATCACCAAACGCAATGTTGATTATAACCATGCACTCACACCCGTTCAATGCAATGTCCCCATGCAAATGCAATGCAATGCACTATTGCATGTTATATCATGCCACATATATAATGAATGCTACATGGACAACAAAATCCACACCACTCACTAGGTGTCATGGCCAATCACATCACCTGCATATGAATTCCATACATTATTTCATTCATGTCAATATATTATGCACACATATATCAACATCAACACACAACATGTCATTCTATGTTCAAGCAATGGCACACACATAATTAAGCCATGTAATGGGAACACACATATTGACATCCAAACATGTCACTCCTTAGTCAAGGAATGACACTCTCAAACAAGTTATACAATGGCTCGGAAACAAGCCACAACAATCACAAACTGGGCCATGAAATCAACCCCAAACAAGCCATAAACACATGCCTCACATAGTCAGCTGTGCTCGCCTGGGGTGTAGTTTTCCCCACTTTTCTCAGCGAGTGGTTTCGCTCTGAAGCTGGGCCAGTGAGCAACACCCTCGTCAGCACCAGAATTCACACTCTGCCCCCGAGTTCGCCAGCGAACACCCGCTTAGGTGGACCCTCTCGCCAGGGAAGACCCCTCTTCGAGGAAACCTCATGTCCCGCCCAGCGAAGGACAATCTCGATAGGAACTCGAACATCCGCACCATTTCCAAATTTAAAATGGAAATTAAACCAAAGTAGGAAGAATCCCTATCTCATTGAGCGTAGAAGGAATCCTAGGAAGCCTCGTGGACACTGTCTAAACCCGAAACCTTTGATTTCCTGAACTCCTCATTTGGATCTTCGGCGAAATTTAGCATTTTCAAGAACGACGCGTAGCTCCTGCCGACAAGGATGTAACTTTCTTTTCTGCCTAACGAATTTCGACGACGAAACTCCGCAGATCATGGAAAGAAGTTTTGGCTCTCCTTTCTCTCTTCACTCTCACAGCGAAAAACAAATAGGAAAATAAATTCTTTCCTACACTAAGTCCTTTTTTTGTCTTACAACTTAAGTCGTGGCCCACATCGTGCCACGTGTCCACACTTGCTTGAGTCAGTTTGAGTTCAAATTATTTTCTATGAACTTAACTTAAGTCATTTCTCAACTTTCGATATTTTTGTAAAAATCTCGTCCTTAGGAGTCACTGGTGTGAAAAACGTGAAAAATCCGACTATTTCGAAATTCAACGCAATTCATCCGAGAAACTAGATTTCGCGAGATGAATCCAACGGTGAGATCCATTTCATCGTCCGAGATCTATAAAATTTATAGGTTTTCAACCCGTATTGTTGTAGTAATTTACTATTTTGCCCTTTTCTAGAAAAATTCGAATTTTCTCGGGTAATACATTGAAAGTGTTATTTCTATCCATATCTAGATTCTATACTTTCTAAGCTTTCCAACGAGTAAAAGATCACACAAATCAAAGTTTGGACGACAAAGTTATGACCTTGGGAAGTTAGTGCAAAAAACAGAGGAGCTGTAAAAACGTCGCTATGTTGCAGAGAGTGCAGAAACGTTGCATCCCGACATTGCGACTTTGCCACGTTTCCAAACGATTTCGTGACATTCGGGTTACTTTTTGGGTCTTTCAGCCTATTATTGAGGGTTTCAAAGCTCAAACCCTAGAAACACGAGAGAGAACAAATTTGTGGGCTTCCTAGAGTGGAAACACCCTAGGAATTAAGTCTTTTGAAGAGGAGCAATTTGAAGAAGAAGAAGAAGAAGGAAGATTGAAGAGGAGATTTAAGGCTTTCATCATCCATTTAGTTTATTTCTTCCCTTTATGTTTTCCTCACTTCTATGGTCAGATTCTCACCATCATGAGCTAATTTTGTAATCTAGGGTTTCGTTGTATTTTGACATGAATCTTATATTTATTTTTTAATTTTTCTATTGTTTCTATGTGATTGGTTCAGTCTATTGATTCATGCTTGTCTATTTACATGTTGATTTTTAGCTAATCTAATATGGTGAGGTTCTTTGCAAGATTCGCAAGGAGTAAAAAACTACAGATAATCAACCTAATTAGCTGGTAGCAGAAATACTCAGCATCAGAGGCGGTGAGATTCTTTGGATCTTAAGCATCTCTAATGCTTAGTGGCTGAGTTGAAAGTGCTAAAAGACCTAGTGTTAATTGGTAGGTTATCCCACCTCGAGAGAGATTTATAATTAAATTAGACAAGAGTCGCCTTGGAAGCCTTTTCAAGAGACAATAGAATGTGAATTGCCTATATTTAAATGAGGATTGTTCACATGCACCAAATATCCTAGAACTTTATTATCTCTTGGTATCTCTTAGTTGCACAGTTTGTTAGCTCGATTAAGTTTTCATTAGTTTAGTTTAATTTTTGTTTCAATCCATCGATTTGACCATTTGGATATTAGAGAAGCATTATAATTTTGGTACTTACCGTCTCTCATTTACCAGTGGATTGATATCCATCCATTCTATACATATTTTATTACTTGACAAGCGTATATTTTGCGCAGTAATAGACGCTTTATTACATATTTTATTTATAAACACAAATACGCCTATCGCTTTTTGCATCGTTGCCGGAACTAATAAGTGTTTCGTGTTACGACAAAAACGCCCTATCAAGTTTCGTGCCTCGCTGTGTGGAAATCGCTTGTTTTATGCTAATATCAATACCAAGTGCTTCTTTGGTACTTCAGACATTTTTTTTAGTTAGTCTTGTTTTATTTTATTTTTCTATTTTACTTTGGATTTTTTTGTTTTTGTCTTGTAGGTTTAAATCACAATGGATCCTGTCATCGAGCCAACAAATCAATTAGCTCTCCTTAGTCAACAACTAAGAATGAGGCAATTAGCTAATGAGCATCAAAGAAGAGTGACAACTCAAGTGAGGAGTCAAGTGTGGCAAGCATATGCATCAATGGACTATGCTCAATATGGAGATACCCATACTAGAGCAATCAAAATTTTGGATGGAGCCAACACCCTAACATCTCATAGAATACAAGCTATACCACTTCGCACACTCCACAAATCCAAAGATCGCTTCCAGATGAAAAAAATGGTTGAATTAGAAAAATTCTATGCTAGGATTACCATGGAAAACGCTAAACGCTCAAGATCAAGGGCTGTAATGACTACTCAAGTCGGGTTGCCTAGTTTCTTGATCCAAATGATAAGTCAACCCCATAGAAGATAATGACACAGTTAGAGGCAACCATGGCTGAATTGGAAAGAGTTCATGCTGAATGTGCAACATCTCAAGTTCCACTCATGGAAGTAACAAGGGCTAATGTTCAAATTCAACCTACGCCATTCAAGAGCTTGAAAGAAGAGATGGCTCCAATGGTCACGTCTTGTACTCAACTTACATTTGAGAAAGAACAACCTAAACAAGAGAAGAGTAAGGAAAGAGTACAAGAAATAATAAGTACAAATACACCAATGAGAATGAGAATATGGTTGAAATGCATTTCAAAAGACAACAAGAGAGCTTGGCATCTACCCTTGAGGTGAATAAAGAAGAAGAAAACTTGAGCTATAATGAAGCAATCACCTCAAGAGGTAATGAAGAACTTGAGAAGCTTCAAAGAGTGGAGAATGATGCACAAACTTTGAAAGACTTAGTTGTGAAGGAAGATGAGCCAACTTCTTTGGAATCACATGAAAAGATAAAATACGACATTGTAAAGACTACTCTAGAGATGGCTCCATGGGGTGTGATACATGAAGAGTTGAAAAATGAGAAGATAACCCTTATTTCCAAGACAGAGGAGTGCCACTATGCAGTTGTTTGAGGATGTGCAAGCCACCATTGTGAACAAAAAAAAAAAAAATAAATAATGCTATTGGAAGACTATGTGCTCAAGTTGCTAATTAAGCACAAGTATCGCCTCCTAAGGAAGGATGGAGGCAAGAAACACCAACATATCCATAGTTGGTAAAGTCTAGCTGGACTCGAAACTGAGAAGCTCCTTAGAGGCAGCCCAAGTTCAAAAGTTTTCTTTCCCTTTTTCAATTTCTTAGTTAGTTTAAGTTTGTTTTTTAATAAATTTTCTTACTTAATCTTGTGTGTGTTTTTTTTTTTTTTAGGTTTTGGATTTCAAGTTTTTGAAGATTCAAATTGATTTTTACGGGGGTTAAAAGGTTGAAATCTTGAAGTTCAATTATTTTGGTAGGCTTAAAGAACCAAAAAAGGAACCATATTTAAGCATCCCCTTTATTTGGAACTAAGGTCTAACCACTCTTAACACCTGTACCTCCAAAGAGAGCCATATTCATTGGAGCAACTTTCGGAGACTTGATCAACCTCAGGGGAGTACTCATTATCCATTCTTTTTTTGTTTCATATTGAGGACAATGTTTAATTCAAGTTTGGTGGGGGTGGGTGTGAATTCACACTCATTTTTTTTTCAAAAATCCAAATTTTTATCTCTACCTATTTTATTTATTCTTTTATTTTTTAAGTTGTTTGTATGTGTTTTTCTTTTTCTTTCTTTTTTTGTTTTCAGGTCTCATATGAGTGAGTTCTCGATGCCTGTCGCTAGTAGAAGGTCATTTTTGAACACAAACATTTGAAAAATGACAAGTGTAAAGTGGATCGACCCTTAGGTTTTGAATGATCTAGAATTTGTGTGCTTAGTATGGATGACCCAGCTTAGTCACCCCACTTCAGGCTTCAAGAAGCTATTTGCTGAACTATAAAACACACTTTTGGTCTCCCTTGTATACCTTGGTCTTAGACCCCTTTGCCTTGAATTTAGCTAACCTTGGGGGATTCTAACCACCTAAGTGATGGGACACCTAATCAAAAGAGGATTTCCATTGAGCCCCAACCAAAAAGAGAAAAATGCAAAACTAGTAGAAAAAGTGAAAAAGAAAGATTAAAAAAAAAAAAGAAGTCAAAAATAGGTATGTGAATAAGAATAAGCGGGATCATCCAATGAAATCTCGCAATACCGAGAGTCTTCAAAGCCTAATGCCCTGAGCCAACTGGCCAGAGTCATTGACTTCACTGTTCGCTACATAGGATAGAGGATGGATCCTTCCCACAACCTAGGGCCTTTGAGTTTGGTTGTGTTCAAGGTGAAGTTTGAAGGGAATTTAATGTCTGGTGCCCTTAACCAACTAGTGGGGAGTCACCAATAGATCCCCGATGTAGGAATACTCATCTAAAACTTCTTGGAACTGGTTTTCTTTCATTTTTAGGTATTTAAGTAATTTTTAGGTATTTTGTGTATGAATAAAAAGGGTGCGTTTATCCTTTATTTGTTAGCTTCAAATAGGTGAGTTGAGCTAAGTTTGGGGGTGCTAGGACCTTACTATACACTGAGATCATGCTATCACCTACACTCCTAGTTTCCTGGGAAAGGTCATTGAGGACTGGGGTTGATTTGTTGGCTTCACCATGCTTTGCTTTACCATGTTCCTTAGAGAGTTTAAAAGTTTAAGGATCATAAATTTTGGTTGAAAATGGTAATATTGCTAAATTGTGTTAATAGTTATTCTTCCATTTGGCATCATGTTATCATACTCATCTCATACTCATTGGTTCATGTCATTTTCAATTTTTGTTTTTGTTTTGAGTCAATCTTATGCTTGGGGACAAGCAAGAATTTAAGTTTAGGGGTGCGATGAGTATCTCAAATACTCATTTTATCCCTATGTTTTACTTAGATTTTTAGTATTTTTTAGGTTAAATAAGTGTCCTAATGCTCTAAATATTCGTCTTTATGATTAGGTCAACCATTTGGTGGAATTGCGAGAAAATGAGCGTAAAATGAAGGAAAATCAGCAATTACAATATGCAGCAAGCAGCCTACTGTGCTATGACAGCCAGCTACGAGATGATCCCAAATGGCTACAATATTTATATGGATGGATAGGAGACTTCCCAGGCTTTCCAAAGAGACCTTATTCACTCAATTTGGACTTCAAATGATCAAGTTATGACTCTTGGTAGTTGAAGGAAGAAGAAAAGAGAGCTCATAATTAACTAGTTTGAGAATTTTGTAAATTCAGTATTTTTTATCATTTCTAAAGTGTTATTTCCAGCCATATCTAGATTCTAAACTTTCTAAGCTTTCCAATGAGTCAAAGATCACACAAATCGAAGTTCGAACGACAAAGTTATGACTCCTGGAAGTTAGTGGAAAATAGGAGCCAGAGAAATGTCGCGGACGCTGTGTAGAGTAAACATTATAAATTTCAACATCGAGACGTAGCTAAACGACGTCGCAACGTTCGGGTTTTGTTTTGGGTCGAATTTAAACCCATTTTGAGCCCATAATTAAGGGTTTTAAAGCTCAAACCCTAGCAACACGAGAGAGAGAACGAATTTTTGGGTTTCTTAGGGTGGAAGAATTAAGTCTTTTGAAGAGAAGCAATTTGAAGAAGAAGAAGGAAGATTGAAGGGGAGATTTGGGGCTTTCATCATCCAATTAGTTTATTTCTTCCCCTTTTTATGTTTCCCTCACTTCTATGGTTGTATCTCACCATCATGAACTACTGTGAATCCGTATTTTGGTTGTATTTTTGAACATGAATCTTATATTTATTTGTTAATTTTCCTTTTTCTATTGTTTCTATGTGATTGTCTATCTATTGATGCATGCTTGGTTCTATTTACATATTGATTTCTAGCTAATCTCAATATGGTGATGGTTCTTTACGAGATCTGAGAAGGGAGTAAAGAACTAGACATAGATGAATCAACCTAATTAGCCTGGTAGTATAGAAATTATCTGCAATTAGGAGGCGTGGTGGGAGATTCTCGATCTTAAAGCATCTCTAATGATTGGGCCGAAAGAAGCAAAAGACCTAGTGTTAGTTAGCAGGTTATCTGAATTCCCAGAGAGGCTTATAATTAAATTAGGGCAAGAGTCGCTTGAAAGCCTTTTCAAGAGACACAAATGGAATTTAGCCTAGATATAGAGGATTGTTCATTATGCACCAAATACCCTAGAACTTTATTATTTCGTATCCCTTAGTTGCACAGTTTGTTAGCTCGATTAAGTTTTCATTAGTTTAGTTTAATTTCTGTTTCAATCCATCAATTTGATCGTTTGGATATTAGAGAAGCATTCTAATTTTGGTACTTAGCATCTCCTATTTCCTTGTGGATCGATATCCGTACATTTTCTACACTTTATTACTTGAAAAACGTATACTTGCGTAGAATAGGTGCTTTATTGCATATTTTATTTATAAAACACAAATACACCTATCACTTCCCTTATGTCTTATCTTTGGTTTTGGATTGTTTTTGTTCTAAGGATTTTCTAAGTTTCTTTTCTAGGGCTACGATGTAGCCTAATCATGGATTAAAATGTTTAGAGGGTTAATATAATTTTCACATCTGACCATATATGCTGAGTTTTCCTTTCAATGCTTAATGCTTGTGCATGTTTGGCCAACCTTAGCATGTTTTTATTATCTCTTGATTTGAGGCTGAGTAGCAATGATTCATATGGATTTGAATGGAACACCATTTAATTGATGTAGAGATATTCATGGATTGAATGTGATATTTAGGGCTTTTAATGCTTAATGAGTCCTCCTAATCTCTGGGGTTACCGGAGATGTCTTTAAACTGATTTTTGTGGGCATATTGTTATATATTTGAGAGATCATTACTTACTTGTAACCACCATCATTAGTATTTGAAATCATTGACTGCATATCATTTAGACTCCATTATGGTGAATTCAGAACTCTATACCTTCTTTTATCGATTCTTGAGTTTTCTTGATTTTCTTTATATCTATGGTTTTATTTTCTTTCAATGTTTAGATGTTCTTATAAATTCAATCATCATTCTAAATATCATCATCCAATCAATATTAGAGTTTGATTAGGTTAGTACTTAATAGGCATAGTCCTCATGGTTCGACACTCAACTTACATTATATTACTTGTTAAACAATGCGTGCACTTGCACATACAAAATCAAACAACAAGTTTTTGGCGCTGTTATCAAGGACTATGTAAAGTCTATTAATATTAATCAATATAACTTTACATTGGTTTGGATATAGTTAAGTTTTATTTTAGTCAATTTTTTTATGTTATATTTATTTCTTTCATTCTCTTTGTATATTTTTTATTTCTAGTTACTTTTATTTTTTTGTCTTCTGTTTAGTACATTGTTCGTATCTGTTAGGAACCAAAACCATTTGGCATTATGATAATCAAGTCTTTCTTCTTCTCAGTCTATAAATAGGGTGTTAGTCTTCAAGTGAGATACACAAAAAAAGTTGCAGAGAGTCTGATTTCCTTTCTTCTTCCTCCCTTTGTCCATGATAGCCTCGAACATCTTCGAGTTTGTCAAGGGTCGCAACGCGTTTTTAAATCACTACTACCATTTGATTCTTAATAACTGCTTTGATTTCAAAGCACTGTGAGCAGTTGTTTTAATATGTTTTAAGGACATATGGAATTCAAGGTTAAACTTATCTTCTCTTACTCTTTGTCTCATCCTTTGACAATGTTGATTCTCAGTAAGTGTATATCTATATATATATATATATATATATATATATATATATATATATATATATATAAAATAACTTTGTGTTGTGTTACAAAAGGAAGAAGTTCCTATAGTACATACCCTCAATTATGAGAAATTTGATATTTGTACCTATTATGGATAGACTTGGATATAATTTTCTTTGCACCGAAAGCAATCAGTACTCAAGATTCTTTATTGATTGGCATTGGAATACTTTGTAGGAATCTTTACAAATTAGAGTTTAATGGTTTGCTTTCTATTTATGTTTCTCTTTCTATTAATACTATTAGTAGCACCAAACGTTTGAGATTGAATGAAAAGTCTTCTATTCTTTGACACAAGCGTCCGAGTTATATTTCCAAACAGAGAATGGATAGATTATTCTGGATCTTGATTTCTCATTTTTTGATACATGTGTAGATTGCATCAAGGGTAAATTGACCTCCAAGATTAGGAATGCCAAGGCTAACAATTTCACCAAGTTGCTTGATGTTATTCATATAGATATTTGTGGGTCATTCACCCCTCCTGCTATGGGTGGCCACAAATATTTCATCATGTTCATTGATAATTTTTTTCCAACATGTGTTACAAGTGGACCTAAAACTTGCATATAATGGTATAATATTTCCCCTAGTAATAATGGTGTTGCATAGAAGTATCCCTATGTGTTACATGCTCTATGAATAGAGAATGCATTCAAGGTATATAAGCATTTAGTTCCAAACTTATTTGGGCAGCTTACTAACCTATAACACTAGTGAATGCAAATTAACCATCATATTCAGTTCACAATCTAAACGCAGTAACTCATGTTACACATTTTGGTGGTTTTGTTTGCTAAAAATAATAGTTCCGAATTTGCTTTTATAAATACTTAATTATAATATATAAGCATTCTTTCTACTTTTATTCAAGCAAATCGATTTGAATTGGTAAGTTTTTAAGAAACCATATGGAAATGCTTTTTAGTTTAATTCTTTTACATTTCATTCTATAAAAGCATAGAGAAACTTATTTACTGGGAAAAATATTGTTTAAATCTTGAATTTTTCGGACTTTTGCAATTATATCCTGAAAAAAAATTAAATTTATATATTCCAACTTTCATTTTAATTGAATTTCTAGCCTCGGAACTAGGTTTACCATTGATGCAATCTACAAAGGTATCAAAATCTGATAAATCAAGATCCGAAATAATCTCATCCTTAATTAATCTCACCATTCTTTGTTTGGAAATGTGACCCAAATGCTTGTGTCAAAGAATAGAAGACTTTTCATTCAATCTCAAATGTTTCATGTTGCTAACAGTATTAACAGAAAGGGTAGCGTAAACAGAAGGCAAAATAGACAACTCTATCTTGTAAAGATTACTACAAAGTACTCTAGTGCAAATCAATAGTGAATCTCGGTACTAACTTTTCTAATTCTAAAAAGAAAACTATATCTAAGTCTATCCAAATAGGTACTGATATCACATTTCACCTGATCGAGGGTATGAACTCCACATCCAACAATTCCAAAAACTTTCCTATACCAAGCTGTAATCTAACAACTCCCAAAAATCAACTTCTTGACTCTCAGATTTATTCCAATGTACACGTATTGACTTTTCCGCTTATCACCGTCGATGCATCAGAAACATAAATGGTAGTGCCACTATCTAACCACCAATTATCAGATGGCATATCAATGATATTAGATTCAAAACAAACATTCACCCAATGATTATCAAATAACTCATTTTCCCCATTCTTTGAAAACTTTGTATCTTTTTTGCTAATAGCATACAAGAATTCTTTTGCATTCTCAATCTTGGGAATGCTTGCATAAATAGAGTCCCCCATATGGTTCTCCATGATTATCAAACAACAATTGTTAGAATACTCCCAGTCCTCATAAGACTTTTTCTCCTTTGCAAAACTCTCAGTAGTGGGTTTTGGAGGAGCTTCAACTTTAAAGGCCAAGTTCAGTTTCATAATCGTCAAATTCATCATGAGATATTTAGCCCATTACTTGTAATTAGTCCCATTAAGTTTTGTGATGCAGAGAATTGAGGAAAGCTCGAAGCTGAAGAATAAACAAGAGAGCAATGTAAAAAATACATGCAAAACAAGGACATGCAAATTGCTCCATTCTTTGACTTACCAAATGACCCACAAAAGTGGTCACCAAATGCTAGAGTCTATAAAATATAAAATAACTCATACACAGGTAAGAGCAATTCACCACATGTCACAACCAAATGCATCAATTTCCCACCGATACGGTAGTAAAATTGTGTGGTTCTTGAAACTTAGTGAAATCTCTTCACCAAACTAAGCATCCTACCAAATAATAAAGAAATCGATAGGACAACTCCACTATCCGTATGAATCTTAGTAAAATTGATGCACAAGACGGGAGAAATTACAATTATAGCTTCAATTCCAAAAATACAATCACGAGAGACAAGTTCATAAGAATTCAATATTTTTTAATTTTACCCAATAATAATGGTAATAATCTAATTCACAATATGATACTATGAATGATCACAAATAGCACAAACATAAATTGCTAAAGCAATATGTGAAAAAGGAATAGTAAAATATTGCAAAATTACCTTTATGATTGTCAAGAAAATGTATAATTTTTTTATTTTTTGATACCCATATGTGTTCCGTAGTTTATCATACATGCGAATGAAATAAACAATTAAAAAGAAAAGATGAATGTTCAATTCTCAGATTTTCCAATAAATTTTTTGCTAATATGCCACCTAGTTCATGGAAATCCCACTAGTGCAATGAAAAAGGAAAGTTAACAATCATTGAGAAAATCCACAATCATAAACTAAATACCCCCACAATCTTTCATATGCCTTTAGGTTTTTTTTTTTTGGACAAAGCAACCAAAGATACTAGAATATATGGAGACTTTTATACCAGATTCTTGGGGATTTCCTGTGATTCAACGAATTGAAACGATGATTTTTTCCTTTATACTACCGAACACTAGAAACTTTTCACCAAGAAAATAAAAACCCAAGCGTTCACAACACAAAAACGAGATTACATTGCAGAAAAATCGAAACTTTTCGACATAGAGGAAAAAGATAAGGAAAATATTAAAGAAGCCTGAAACCCTAATTATCTCTCTTCCATTTGTCTTTGGAACCCCCAAAGGTAGTTCAATCACTTCTTTCCAAACGGGTTGAACAAAAACCCGAAAAAAATGCAGCTTTAAATCATATATGATTGAAAATGGGAACAAATCAAAGAGAGACAACAAATAAAAACAAAGCCCGTAGAAACATAGGAAAAAAAAATCGAAACCTTCACAACTAAAGTAGCTCTGATACCAATTGCTAATTTATTTCTTAAAATCAAGTATGACGCCTCGTTCCTGGGTCCCATCGACAACCACAACCCGCTGGACATTCGTGGATGTCTGCAACTGACACTACTCATAAAACCCGCAGTCTCCTCAGATGGGAGCTCTACCCAAGATACACTACCTGTCCCAATGATTTTACACCGACCACAATCGGGTTCACATACCTGATAAAAATGAGTGTACTGCCACTTAGGCCCATACATCAATACTCACAAAATATATCCCAACCAACTATATTACATGGTTCAAGAGTTAATAAATCACTCTTAATTCAAACATATATTAAAATTTAAAGTTTTAATAAATGTTATACAAAAGTATCTACCAAAGCCACATGTCTATTGCTTTCTCAACGCGGTCTCTAGTGAGCGCCAGCCCTCCCGTACACTTCGTACCTCGAAATAATGATCCCCTCGACAGGTGAGCAATACCTAGTAGTGATACTTCCCTACATGGGTTACTCCTCAATCTAAGTGTACATGTCATGGCAACCAATCACACTCAAGCAAATACATGATCCTACTTGAATGTCTGATGCTCCAATCCCATGTCTCAGTCCTCACCGACTTCACACATGCCTAAGCCAAATGCGAGTTAAAAATACAGCTTTTCAAAACAAAAGGTTTTTTGTTCTGAAACACACTACCGAGTTTCAGAAATATATTAGGATTACCCTCCGAGGCTTAATCATTGGATCATTTTCCAAACAACATATCAGCCCTCGAGATGAATTGTTGGGACTACTCCAAGGCAATTTCTAAATCATCCTTGAAATTCCTTTCACAACCATTTTCACTTTTCTTTCATTTTCGTGGTCATGCACTACACCTATCATTCTAGTGGCGCCTCTCGTTGCATATAATGCATTATGCCACCTAAAATATTCATGCTAATATATTTTACATGCATATATTAACATACTCAGTTCACATATAATTCATATTATTCAATTCACAATCAATAACACCAAAATTAGCTCACATGGGCTAATAACAAATCCAAGCAATTCATTTTGAATCACTCAACAACACAAAATCACACAACCAATCACGTGAACAGTGAAACCCTCGGGTCGGCACTATTCATGGCCACACAATAGGGATTTCCTCCACTTGATTCAAAGATTTTGAGACCGAAAACACGGCCTTCTAAGCCTCAACAAATCCCCATCCATAAAATGGCTCTTAGCTAAATAATAAACCAAGTAGGAAAATATCTCTACCTCTTAGAGTTGTCTTAACTCCAATAAAATCTGGCAAGTGCCCACGCCAGCCCTCGCGCTGGGCAGTAAACCCTCTGGCTTTCGCTTGTCGGTGAACCGACTAGCCCAAACGCCGGGAAATCTAGAGAGAAGTCACACTTTCTCTCTCTAAAATCTGAAATCCCACCCTACTGCACGTTTTTGTGTTTCAATGGAGAAGAAAACTATTCTCCTTTTTGTCTTATTCATTTAACTTTTCAATAATTCCATCCATGTCCCTAAGTTTTGGATTTTTACCGTTTAATCTAAGCCATTCATCATCATCTCACTAATCATGCAACACGCGGTCACACGCACACGTAAGAGGACTTTGTCACATCACATATCTTTACAGGTCGCTTAAGACCGACACCGGTAGCCTCAAAGCCGTGAAATTCGACCGCCTCGACCGATCGGCAGTTGGTGATTTCGCGAGATCATTCCAACCCGGTGAAACTGCTTCATCTATCCGAGACGAAAAATTTCTGATTGGGACCTAAATGACCATTTTACCCTTTTCTAAAAATTCGAATTGGTCCCTGCCTTACATTCTCCCCTTCCTAAAAGAATTTCAGTCCAAATTCTCGCATACAATCACAACAAATCACAAAGATATGCAACGTGCACTATGCCATGCATGTAAACTAGTCATTTAAGTATTAAACCACTAAACCACGTACCTTCATCCCTACACAAGAAGGGATAGTGGTCCCATTGCGGTCCTCACGCTCCCACTGACTCCTCCACCCACCTGTCGCCATAACACCCTCACTAAATTTCACCTGGCCTGGCCGCAAAACATGATCCCCAAGCATCCATAATGTGCACAATCGTCCCTCCTCGAAGGTCCCATCCGTGTCAACCTTAATCTCTCCTCAATCCACTACATGAGCCGGATCTGGAGTGTACCTCCTGAGCACGGAGACGCAAGAAATACCTCGTGACACCGACATGCTAGGTAGTAAAGCTAACTCCAGACGCTTATAGTGTCACCCCTCTCGAGTATCTCGGCGGGCCCACCGAACCCCACGATAGCTTCCACGCCGCGAACCCGACCACTCCTCTTCTAGCATCACCTTCAAGAAGACGTGATCTCCAACCTCGAACTTCTAAGGGTCGACGTGACATCAGCATGCCTTCGGCAACTCGAAGTCGCGGAGAAGATGTTTGCCAGATCAAGGTCACCTTCGAGGTGTTCCCTTTAACGATCGTGACCAATGATGGAGCTTCCTCCCACCTCCCTACCCAACATATCTGATCCGCACGCCCTCCCATATAACGTCCCATGGTGCCATCTCGTATACCGCCCGATAATTGTTGTTGTAGGTGAATCTCACCAAGGGCAAGTGCTCTTCCCGCCACCCTTATGATTCAAGACGCACGTCGTTGTAATTTCTAACACCTATATGGTTATCCCTCTCTGACCGACCATCCGTCTCAGGCGGAAAGTCACTCATATCATCCGTAGGCCTTAGCAGCTCGGAAACCGTTCCAAAAGTGTGTCAGAAACCTCGGGCTTCTATCCTACACCTTATGGATAATGGTACCCATGTAAATCGGACTATCTCTCGAATATACAACCGATGTAATATCTCCTACCGTGAAGGTCATCCGCACGGCGAAATGTGCCACCAGGAGCCGGCCCACTATCACCCATACCGCAGATCATGTCCTCATGTGGTGTCCGTGGCAAGTGGGTCAGAAAATCCATCGCGATATGCTTCCTACCCCACTCGCCCACCCTAATGGTCAAGTAGCTCACAAGCCGTGTCACTTAACCCGCCGGGACACGCGAGACATCGTCGAACAAAGTCCCCTACGTGTCTCTTCATCCCGCTCTGGCAGCATCGCACGGCGATCCCGGTACATCTTCTGCCACCGATTTGACGAAAATCCGGCGATAGTGGAAATCCCCGAGAATCTCCTCTCTCAAATCGGCCAACCGGGAACCACTACCCGCCCTCTATACCGGCGACTACCATCTGGACGGCCCATCCCTCGGGCCACCGTATCTTATCGCATTCTGGCCCCCGACGGACACCATCTCCGGCCCCGCCCTGACTCAATCACTCGGCCAACAAAGACTCAGCCACTAAACTCCCCAACGCACTCCAGCCCGCCACGGCAGACTATAGCCCAAACCGTCCCACGCTCGAACATCCGCCACTCCCGGAAGCTATACTAGCCAATGCTCCTCGTGACTCGACTTAGCGACCAACCACCACATTTGCCTTACCAGATGGTAATACAAAGTGAAAGCCATAATCCTAGAATTCCATCCACCTATGTTACCTCATATTGAGGTCCCGCTACGTGAAAATATACAAAAGACTTTTACGGTCTCGAGTAATATCTCGAACTCGTTTCAGCCATATAAATAAGTAAGAAATCTTCGGGCGCGAAGACTACAGCCGCTAATCCCATGTCGTGTGTGGGGTAATTCTGCACCATGATCTTCAACTAACCTGAACCACAAGCTACTACCCTGGGATCGCATAAAAACACATCCCGCCTCCGACCCGAGGCATCACAATACACTCGTATCCCTATCCGTCTCGGGACTATCAAGATAGGAGTCGGGCAAGCCCCTTCTTCAACTCCTGGAATTCCTCCTCCTGCACCCACGATCCTAATCAAACTCGACTGGCGAGCTTGAAAGTCATCTATTTTAGTCCATTTTCCCCATCTATTTTTATCTAAAACAAGCATCGGATTTATGTGCGTAATTATGGAATAACTAACCAAACTCGTTAAATGGCGTGGAATTCAAGAAAAAGAAGAATATTTTCGGTAAAAGAAGCTGAAGGTGGAGAGCGTTAATGAGATAATTGGCTGGCTAAGTCATGTTATAGTGCGGCACAAAGATAAAGGAACCTGATGTCGTGAAGCTTTGGCAACAATCAAAATGCATATCCAGGTTGCAACAATAAAAACTCCAATGAAACTAAGCTTATTTTGAAGAACAAGGCGTGCCGGGAGTTAAAGAAACTCCGTGTGAACAACCAGAAATGAAGAAGAAGTACATTCTGCTGCCGAAGACTGGACGCGCCGCGGACATCACAATAATACGTAAGCAAATATAAAAATGCAGTCGTCATGACAATGCGAAGGAAGAGAAGGGTCACGGCTAATCCATCACGCGATCGTTTCACGCGACATCGAAACATGGAAGAATTCCTGGCGGGAGGTCATGACAGATGGAATCGCTCAGCTTTCGCGACAGCTTCGTGTGAGATGAAGTCGATGTACCGGTTGTTGTCACAGGATTGAAGTCGCGATTATCAGTAACGTACCACTTGAAACCTCGTGCAAGATCATGAAATTGATGTCGCGGACAGCGGGATCATGTCGCGACAACAAAAGGAACCATCAAGTGAAGATCGCATATCCATATGTTTCGACAAGTCGCTGAAAGAGACTGCTGTCGCGACACCAAGAGCAATCGCTGGAAGCTTGTAAAGTTTTCTTAAGCCGATGTCACGACAAAAGGAATGACGCCGACACCAAAAGCAACCGCCTGAAGCCTCCGAGATTAAGTCGATGTCGCCACAAGAGATCGATGTCGCTAATTTCAGAAACCACATCGATGAAAGCCGCAAAGAAATGAACTACTGTCACGACAAGAGATTGTTGTCGCGACATCATGAACGCTCGCTTGCCTGGCAAGAAATGAGCTGATGTCGCGACAAAGACATCGATGTCGCGACACGGAGAACCCTTTATCAAGCCCGCAAGTAGCGTGGTAAAGTAATGTCGCGCGATGCGACCGAGGTCGCTGGCATCAAGACATCGCTTGGAAGTCAGAACCATGTGAAGATGTCGCGACATCAAGACATCGCCTGGAAGGTCGCTATAAGACTTAAGTCGATGTCGCTGACGTGAGATCGATGTCGCGACAAGGATTCAAGTCGCGACCGAACATTAATAATGGGCCACCCACTTGAAATCCACAAAGACCGCATCAGGATCGTGGCCCAACCGAGAAACCTTATAAATACGCAGCCTACCCAACTCATAATCTAGAGTTTACGCGACTAATGCATTTAGAGGTCTGGTAATGTAAGGCTCATTTCTTTATTTTTCTTTTCTTTTCTTTTCTTTTCTTTTTCTTTTTCTTTTCTTAAATGTCGAGTAGTTGGGAGATTAGATTAGATTTATCGCTTTTAAATTTTCGCTTTATTTCGAATTGATGTTATCATGGCGTAAGCCGAATGCGTAATTCAATTCTTTCAAATTCACTACCCGGGAATGTTCAAGTTCGTACAAATTTCGAATTCAGCCTCCAGCTTTCATAATGCGCTTATTCTATGATCGTGAGGAATAATGTAGTGTGTAATTCAACACTGAGAACCCAATTTTCCATTAAGTGAATGCTATTGTCAGAAATTATCTTTCCTGTAGTTTTTTTTCAAGAAATTGCGAATTTCAGTTTATGAATTTACTTCTAAGCATGGGTTTAATGTTTGACCGAATATCGGGCCATACCCGTATTAAGAATCGTCATCGCTTCCGATTTCAAGGAGGTCCTCCCGAGTGACAATGTAGATGACAATCCCGGGAGTTATGAACATTTCTTTGAAGGTATATTAACCGCTTATTGGGAGATCTAATGAGCTTTGTGAGTTTACTCGATAAATCCTTCTCACTTGAAATCAAGAATGAGTTGAATGAGTTATCAATTTAAACAAGCAGAGTTCACCTCAATTCGAATACTGAAGCCAACTCAGCAATGAGATCTAATCAAGGAGAGGGTGATCTATTCTTAATTTTTGAGGAAGAGTAACCCGGGAAGTTGTATATCCTTGCTCGACCGATAACTCGGGAGCTAAGGTTTACATTCATAAAATGGGTATTATGTATTGCAAAAGAAAATACCTTGCATCAGGTTCCCCGCAGTTAGCTATCTCATTCCCCTCAGATTCGAGAGGATCGTAAAATTAGGATAATGAAAATGCGGAGGTGGAGAGATCCAGCCGCACTACTAAACACCTTTGGACAAATTTTAAAACCTAAATACACAAGCAAATTAACATAATACTGTGAATTGATACTTCAATAGCATCGATCTAATGTGTACTCTTAACCGATAATACTCGCCCCATTTATTTTCTTAATTATTCGTTATTCATTATTCTTTTAGATTCAGCTTTATTCGATTGCTCATTCTTTTATTATGTATACTGTATAATTTACGCCTTCTTAAGGTGGAACACAATGTCATTTTATACCCAAATAAGATGGAGCTTCGAGTAAATGTGGGTAGTTGATTCAGAATTCTCGAGATCTCGTGGGATCGAGATTCCTGACTTAAATCCAATTTATTACTTGTCTAATTCCGTGCACTTGGTAAAGATATTAGGCCAAACCAATATTGAAAATGATTTACTCTAGGAGACAGCTTTGCCTAGTCAATGTTTACAGCGCCAAGGTCGGGATCGAAAGAATTCAAAAGAATCAATATTCGTACGAAAGAAGGAATTACTTAATTGGACATTTTGAAGAAAAGAACAAAAATAGCTTTTCAAGCAAAGGGTTATTTTAGCCACTAACCTTTAACAAACCATATTGAAAATATTTGTCGACTAAACTAATCCTATTAATGTAAGTGTGTTTTCGATTTCAGGACAAAATTTAATGCATAGGAACGTAACAATCATCCGATTCCACCGCATACGTAATTGGGAGAGGACACTTTAAGCTTGAGAAAGATAAAGAAGGCAGTAAAACTCAACCATGATATGAAAGGCGTAGATCGTGGATTTAGGTATTATTATGGGAGAAGCTAGAAGACCTCCAATCGCCGACAATGGAGGGACTTCGAGACCAATTATACAGATGAATACTCGAATCGCATGCCCGCAGCTGATGCTAATAATTTTAATCAAGCGCGATCGACATAATGGTCCAACAAAGATCGGGCCATCGGGTCATCCCACTCAAGACTCCAAACAAGCACTGAAGATTTCAAAGATGGCTAATACAAAGGAAGTTGGAATGGGGAGACTAAGTCATCAACCGCATCTATTCCCATTCTCTCTAAGAGATACAGCAGCTACATGGTATGAATCCTACCATATGGTTCTGTTGATACTTGGGAGGAGTTAGTAGAGGCCTACTTAGGTAGAGATTCTTTCCCCCACTCACCACAAAAGAAGGAGGAAATCATCAGAGTTCCAAACAGGGGGAAGATGAAAGTTCCTCGTATGTAGCTTCGGGAAATATTCAAACGGGGTTGCCAGAAGATGTCCAATGCATGGGATAGATCCAAGACTCGATGTGGACATTGTATATCATGCCTCAATGATATATCAAAAGGATCATTGATGCTTACACAGGAGCATTCAAACGAAAGTGTCAAGAGGCAAAAGAGCCGACAAGACCGCTAAATGTAACATGAAAACTCCTTCGAAGCCAAAAGGAAAACAAAGCAGAGGAAAGGGGATTCCGAGCCGAAAGCAAGATGACGCCATGGAGGCCAAGTCGATGCCATTATGCAATGTGTCGACAAGCAAGAAAGAAAGACACACACTGCCATGAAATAGGAGCAATTGAAAGAGAGTTATCAAGGGAAGTACGAGGGTAACCAAGAACAATTTATGATGTCGAAGAGGTTAATTATCCGGGTAAGCCAAGAAACTAGCATTTTAAACCCAATACTAACTCACAAACATTATCACCAAAGAATTGAGAAGGCAGTGAGAATTTCTCTTATGGTGGAGGGCCACAAGGCCCGAGGCATCAATGAGAACCCTCCTGGGGGTTATCAAACGACCACGAGTTCAGTAGCGGCGGCAAGGAAATGAGCACGAAATGAATGTCGGGTGGAAGGAGGCGATCTTTTTGAAAAAGAAGCCGGATCTTGCGCGGTTCATGGGGGATAATAGATTGTTTAATCTCCGTGAACAAAAATTTGCGAGTTGGAAACATTGCTACCAATTCTCAAATTTTTAGTTTACCTGACCATCCACTGGCAGAAGAACACGGAGACCACCAGTAAAGCCCAGTTGCCCCAACCTGCAAAGCGAAAGGAAAGATGCCTTCCCCAGTGACCGCAGGAAGAACCCAGGCGCATGGGTGCGGCTTAGGAAGTGGGAAGGAGTTAGAAGAGATGAAAGAAAATGGCGACAAAGAAGAAGAAAGCCCGGAAGGAAGAAGTCTTGGAGAATGAAAAAGAAAGAGTAGAAAGGAAGAACATCCGAGGATCGAAGTGCAGTCCATTTCCACAAGGCTACTTGATCGAGGATGGAGGAGCGAGTTTGCGAGGTTCTTGAAAACTCCCGGAAGGCGGAGATCGGTATGCCTTTTATTGAAGTGGTAACTCAAATGCCACTCTATGCAAAATTTTTTGAAGGACATGCGAGCAGAAAAGAAAAATAGTAGAGGAAGGAATAGTGAATCCCTCTTTGCCACTTGCGGTGTAATGTCCAGAAAGAACTACCGGTAAAGATGAAAGACCAGGAGCTTCTTGATTCCTTGTATTGTTGAAGAATTGAATTCAGGAAGCTCTCTACGTGACTCGGGAAATTTGAAGTATCAATTGATGCCTCTTTACGTTGCCCGAAACTAAGTTTGGGGAGCTTACTCCCCTGACTATTACTCTTGAATGGCGAGGGACCAGATCGATGAGTAAAACCTGAAGGAGTCATTGAAGATGCAGTCCTTTGTTGGGAAGTTTGTTTTCCGGTAGACTTCATCATTACGGACATGGAAGAAGATTCACAGTACCCCTGCTATGGGAAGACCATTCTAGCTCTGTTTATACTGATTGACATGCAAAGGAGTTCTTACCTTGAAGGGTTGGAGAAGAAACGGCTGCTGCTTGATAAAAAAAGTATAGAAAAATATAGACGAGACAAGGAAAGTTGCAATGTAGTGATTTTGTCTATACTTCAAATCACGATGTTAACAATAGTGTAACACTCAGTTTTATCAATGAAAAAGAGATGAATTAAAATTATCACGAAGATGTACGATACGAATTTCCATCTGGCGATTTCATTACATAGAAGCATGTTGAGCTTGAAGCAACGAAGCGATAATGGGAAAATATTGAAAAAGGAAATTCATCAGAAACCGGTGCGAAGGGCTGGATTTTGAAAGGATTTGCCATGTCATTTTAAAGTATGCTTACTTAGAATTACGAAAAGAAAAACCATTGATCATTTCAGCCAGGACTATTGATGATGAGGAACAAAGATTCTTTGAAAATATTAAGGAAGCATAAGGGAATGCTAGCTTGGTCATTGAAGGCTGAGAATTATCGATCCATCAATTTGCATGCATGGGTCTGCTAGAAGAGACTTCAAAACCATCTATTGGAACAGGGGCGGTAGAGACGAAAACACATGTACAAATTGCCCATGACAACTATCACCGAAGGACTATTGTCTAATCCCCGACAGCAGCGCCGCCAAAACTTGTTAAGACCAAAGCGTGTTGCACATTTATGCATTAGTTATGCATGCAAGATTATAGCGTTAAAGGACTATTGTCAATCCGTGGCGTATAAAACTTGTTAATGATATCTTATATAAACCACCAATCTCTTAGAGTAAATCATTTTTTCAAAGTTGGTTTTGATGCGATGTGCAAGTGCAATTGATAAGTAATAAAATGGATTTAAGTCGGTCTCGATCCACGAGATCTCGAATTTTTAAATCAACTACCACGACTACTGTTTCCATCTTATTTGGACCGCGAAATGATAGTAGGATCCAGCGTTAAGGTCTTTGGAAAATTCTTGAGCAGAGGAATTAAGCGAAGTATCGACATCTTGAATAAAGATTAAAGAATAAGAATTTCTATAAAAAAGAGCCCGAATGCGAATAGTTATCCTCGAGGACACATCAATAGAAACAATGATGAACTATCGATTCTGTGGTCTCTTATAAAATTTCTTGATTAATTCCGGTTCAATCACATCGGCGTTGTAGTGCAAGCTGGATCTCTCCACCTCCACATTTCATTATCTAATTTATGACTGATTCTCTCGAGATACGGGGGAATTAGATAACTACTTTTAAAAGGGACTTCCTTAATGCAGACCATTTTCTTTTCAATACTTAGTACCCGTTTTATGGGCACACCTTAAACCTTAGCTCCCCGAGTTATCGGTCATTGGGATATACAACTTCGGATTGCTCCTCCTCGAAATTAGAATAGATCAACCTTTCCTTGATTAGATCACGGCTAACGCGGGTTAGTCTCACTACTCAGGTGAAGTGAACTCTTTGCTTGTTTAAATAGATATCATTGACTGGATTCTTGATTTCAAGTGAGAAGGATTTATCTAAGTGAACTTACAAAGCTCGAAAGATCCCTAATAGCGAGGTTAGTATACCTTCAAAGAAATGCACATTACTGGAATGTCTTCCACACATGTCCTCGAGGAGGACCTCCTTGAAATGTCCGGAACTCAATGACGCAAATCTTAACGGGTATAAAGCGATATTCAGATCCCAAGACAATAAACCCATTTGAGAAATAAATTCATTAGCGAAATTAACAAAGGCTGCGTAAACAATCTACCGGGAAAAGATAAATTCGACTATCATGTTCCATAATATTTGGATTCCTCGATTACCGAATCACACGTCTGACATTCCTGCGATCATAGAACGCAAATGGAAGCTGGAATAATCGAATTTCGAATTTATACACGAAATTCCATACGTTCCAGTAGTAACTGAAAAATTGATTTCGGCGTTCGGCCCGGCTTAACGATGGCATTCGGATCAAGCAAAACAAAGCGAAAAAGAAAAAAAGAAAATACGAGAAACAATACATTCTAAAATGGCGAAAATGAAAAATAAAAGAAAAATAAAGAAAATAAAAAGAAAAATAAAGAAAATGAGCTTTCCGGCTATCCGGACTCTAAATGCAGTAGCCTGAATTTATGAAATAGGTTGGATATTGCGTATTTCTCAGGAGTTCCTCGATTGTTTTAATCCGATATATTCTTAATGGATTTTAAAGTAACCGAGGCCCGAGTCCTTTGTTAGTCGACGATTTCCTTGTCGTGACATCATCGATGTCGCGACGTAATCACGTCAGCGACATCAACACTCCATATTTACCTTGATTTGGTCATTCATGATGTCGCGACCTCTATATCTTGTCGTGACATCTTCTCACGTCTTAGGTACGGTCTCGATTTCACCTCTCACGATGTCGCGGCGTCTATATCTTGTCGTGACCTCGGCTCTGAGTCATCTGCCCGGAGTCTTTAGCGATCTTGGATGTCGCGACATCGATCTCACATCCGACATGCGTCTTAAGCTATGCTTCAAGCGGTCGCTCCTGTTGACCGACGCTCCAGTTGATATCAGCGACGCCGCGCTATACTCTGCGGCTTTGATCTGGCCGTTCGATGTCCACGACGTATGTGATATCTTATCGCGACCTCACTTTGCCAAACTTGACCTTATTTGGCGGAGTCACATGGCGACTTGATCTTATGTCAGCGACATCGGCTTCCGACTTCTGATCTTCACTTGATGGCTTTGATGCGCCGTGACCCGGCCTCTTGCATCGTAGGCCGGTTCATTTCCCGCCGGCTTTCATCGATGGTTTCACGATATGCGCGACGCCGATCTCTTGTCGCGACATCTTGTCCGTCTTTTCGCGATTTCAAGCGGTCTTTGATGTCGTGACTTCAGCCTCTTGTCGTGACATCATCAATGTCGCGACATCAATCTCACGTCGCGACATCGACTTAAGTTCCGGTAGCTTCATCCGTCCAAACCTCTCATAGCTTAAAAGGTGTTTATTTATCGCTGACCTCTCATCCTAAATCCACGACATCAATTGTTGTCGCGACCTCGAGTGTTCTTCCTTGACGTCGTTCTCTTAGCTCACGATTACCCTTGATTTCTTGACACAGCGTACTTCGCATCGCTACACGCATCAAATTGCTAATTCTTTTGGTGTCACGACCTCGAAGGAATTTATTTGTCAACCCCAGCTGCATCGATGAATCAGGAGTTCTTTTCTCATTTTACGCTCTGCCCATTCATTGCACTTTTCTTCCCACTTATTCTTGTATTTTTCTACTTTCTTTCTCTTCTGCTAATAACAATTTGGTGAGTTTCTTCATATTTACGTATATTAATTATTCATTTCTAGATGAAAATAGAGCAGAGAAAAATGGACTAAAAATAGATGACTTTTAAGCTCAATCAAACTCCCCCGAACTTAAGTTTGCTTGTCTCGAAGCAAAGAAAAAGAAAATTTGTTTGTCTCGAACAAAATAATTTTAAGGACATTTTTTCTGTGATTTGTTACCAGGTTTCATTCAATTTAATTGCAATGCAAGGTATGCAAAATTTACGTACATTTAGCGAGTCAGTTCAAGGTTGGTCTACTCTTTATGTTATCGCAATATCATGTTGAAATTGTTTCACAAGAACAATATACTCATTGGATCTGTTGAATAATGAATTAAATTCCTTTCTCAATTTATGGTATAGTCATTTAACTCCTAAAGTTCTTCACAATTTTGATTGTTTCCTTTCTTCGAATTCCATAGGCTTGTTTTCATATTGATCTCCGCTGTGTAGAGTGAATTCGACCTTCGGATCGATCGGAGTCTTTTAGAAACTATATTGTGAGGCTTGGGTAATGGGTAGGATGGAAGGAATTTTTAGGTTAAGATCACCCCTGAACATTTTCTCTTCTCTTCTACCACTTCTTTCTTATAGTTTCTCTAGTAAACTCCCCTAAACTTCATGTTTGGGGATATCTCTTTGATTTCTTCGTTTCAGAACTGTATTCCCCCTATTTTACTCTTATAATTTCACTGAGGAATTTCCTTAGTTTGCTACCACTAAGGGATAGTGCAATGTTTTAACTTTTTAGGCTTTCTAACACTCTTAGCGAACTTTGGGTTAGTAACTCCCATACCAGATGGCATTAGGGTACTAGGTGTTGAAACACCCCTAAGAACTTAATTGTTCGAGAAGTTAGGCCCGCAAGTAAAACTTATCCCTAAACCTTCTTTTACTCTTGCATTTTCTGCTCCTTGCCTTTTTCTTTTCATTCCCTTTTTGAGTTCCTCAAAAATATAAACTCCCCCAAACTTCATTTCTTTCTTCCTCTTTGAATTCTGGGTATTCGTACCAGGTTCTTCTTGAAGTTGATGTCTTAAGATGAGTTGGGGTTTCCATTGATCTTATTTTTGAAAAATAGGCTTGTTGGCTCAATTTACGGAACTCTTGTATATGCCTCGACATATGAATAGGGATAGCTAGCATGGCTCAAACTATCAAGAATGGCACATCATCTCTTGCTCAATTTGAATCACCTAGGATTTCACTTGATCAATAATCTAACAAGTGCAGAATCTGGATTTGCTCAGTGTGACTAACTATAAGGGTATCTTGACCCATTTTGTTATGAGTAGTTAAGTTAATTGATATTCAACAGGTTCCTTGACTTACTGTTCATACCACAAACTCAAAAATATGTTTGTTCCATCTGTTGTATTACCTTCCTCTAATCTGGACTTATCAGTTAAATATAAGTAATTTTTTTTTACCTTGTTTTTCAATTAAACTAGATGCATTTTGTCCTTATTCTGCAATTTTTTTCTCATTCGAAACACTCCTCTATTTGCTTCATTCAATTAAGATAATGTCCTCTCAGCAGTTTTTATTCTGGAACTATTTCCTACTTTGATTTCCTAATCATTCAACCCGCAAGCAACACAACATTGGCGATCAAATGCAAATAGTACACAACAATTCCATTTAACTTTCTCATTTTTATTTACGATTGATTTTCAAGTATTGGATACAGTATGGGAGGAGGATAGTGTTGAAAGGTTAGGTAAGGAAGGTCTATTTCTTCTTTTTGGACGGTGGCAAAAATATCGGGGATCTAGATGCAAAAAGTGTTCAAATGAGGTACAGGAATGAAGGGAACTTCATTTCCTTCTTCCCTTTCTCTTCTTAGTTTCCCTCTGTTGTTCTTCAATGACAATCTCATTAGAGATCAACTTTCTTGTTCGAGTACATCTTGTCTCTTCCCCCGAGCCATTCATTTGTGTTCTCCATTTTACGTCATGACTTCGAAATTTAGAAAGATTGTTGTTAATCAAATCTAAATTTCCGGCCATTCATACACTTTTGGCAAGTTCAGCCTCTATTGCTTTGTCTCATTCGGTTTGTTTTCTAGCTCCTTACGTAGAGATTTGTATAGTAATTTGAAACCCTTTATCTTGCTCCCCTGGAATTTGGTGTCATGCTCTTTATCTCTTTTCTCTAGCAATGCTAGGAGTTGAGCATCTCGATCGGCCTTGTTATAGAAAGCTTCATGACTCGGTTGAGTTTAGGTAAAGATCTTGATCTCTTTCCTTCATTTCTTTCTTGAACTCTTCTCCTTCTTTGCTTCAACTTATTTTCCCATCTTTTCCTCTTTTACATTCAGTTCTTCCTTCCTTTGTTGTTCTCTTCACTTTGGATCTCCACCTCATGCTCCCTTTCTTTTACATTTAATTCTTCTTCCCGGCTGTTAGTCTCTTCTTTTCAATTCTTTTCATACATCCCTTCTCTGAATTCCTGCTTTAGGTTCCACTCCTTCTCTCTTTCTTCTATTCTTTTCTGCATCAAATTGAGAGCTTCCAGAATTGAATTGTCCTCTTGTGCTCCTCTTGAGCTTTCTCCGTGTTGGAAATTTCTGTTTTGTACAGGATGGGAACTGGCCAAGGGGATGGAGAAGTCTATTGGGCTGTCTTCATCCTGCCCTTCATTATCTGCAAACATGTAATCATTGTGGTCAGGTGATGTCACTGGGTGCTCTGCTCCTTGATCAGTGGCCCTCTGGGTCTCCTTTTCTGGTTTCTTCAGCTTGGGTTTCACCTCTGTTTCTCTGGCCTCCTTTTTCCTCGATTTCATGGTCCACTTACTAACTCACAGTCGGAGAGGAGGGGTGAAGCTCTTAGGACTTCTTCTTGACTCCCAGACTCCTTTCCTCCCGGCCTTGAGCAAAAGCTGTGATTGTTCTTTGGGTGAGGAAACGAGACCTCTTTTGTTTCCTTCATGATATCTCGCTGATAGAGTTCTCTATGTGCTTTATATTGATCTTGTATCCCTTTAGTATGGCATGCGTGGTACGACTTCTTGTTCTCTCACGGCCATAAATGTCTTGTTGGAACCAAAAGCGAGGGCCTTGGAAGTAAAACCATACCTTTGCTTCTTGATGGAGCTCCCCACATTCGGAGTTCTTGGCCTCCTTCTTTGCAGTCTAAGCTAGCCCTTCCATCGAGTGAGCTTCGATCTTTCTAAGATTCGGCTTTTCCAAATTTTCTTGAATTTGGAGCCATGCTTGTGCATTGTCGCTGCCATAGGCTTCGTTGATGGCCTTCGGCCGTATGAGACCCGGGCTCTCTAACAAAACAACCATCCTTCCTTCCTACCATGTTGAATAAAACTCTCTCACAGTCTTGTATATCCTTGTTTGAGGTGCGCGTGAACTCTCCCATCCTCTCTGTTCTATCATGCCTTGAGAGAAGGAGTCACGAGTTTGAATCTCCTCTGTAACAAAACCCTTGTTAGGCGTAATACTTCTTCCGAGAATAAGCTTCGCCAGATGAAATCTTCTTCTTCTCCTTTTTTCCCTTTCCCCTTTCTGCCCTTTCTTGAAGTCCCCGGGCTTGGTGCTTAGATGGCGTCTCTCACCTTGTTCTTCTGACAGATCTCATCTAAATTGTTCTCAGTGAGTTTCTTCTTCTTGATTGTTAGTGTTCCCTCATTATCTCGTGGGGTTGGGACCCGGTGTAGGAATTTCAGCCATTGGAAGCAAGAAAAGCTTTTCGAAGGTTGGGATTTGCTAGGGTTTCGGAGGTTGAGATTCGGAGGAAGAGGCAGAAAGGCGAATGGTTATGTGGAGTTTGGAGTGAATGAGATGGTTTCAACGGTTGCAATTCAATCAATGTTCGTGGGCTGATTAATCTTCATTTATGACTTGTCGACTTCAATTCCGCCTCCTTTCATTTGAGATCATTAAATTTAGGGCTTTTGGAATGAGTAGTTGGCGTAATATCGCGTTTATGTCGCGACATACCCGAGTCTTCGCGACATGTCTGAGTTTTGACAATTATTGGATGTGGCGAAATTCAGCCCCTACTCCAAATTTGAAACTTAATTCAGCGTGGCGACACCACGGTGGTGTCGACATAACTTCCCTTATTACCCGCCTTTGTTCTTTCCCAGGCGGGTCCACGACATGATGTTATATGGACATTAGCTAATGTTGCGACATAACCCATACACATTGTGACCTAAGCCAGCACAATTCAATGAATTCAAAACTTTGAATTTTGTTATTGTTTCTAACATTTAGACATCTATCAGGGTATATTTCGAATAGCGATTTAACAATTAGTTCAATCATAACTACGAGGATTTGGTTAAAGAGGTTACTCCCCTTTTTCTCATGTTCAAACTCCTGCGCAGGATTGCTAGAATCATTCTTATAGTTGCCTTTTGCTATTCATGTCTTGAACCCTTGCAGAAGATCACTGCAATAATCCAGAAGATTCTAGTTAAAATACAATCAATTTCTAATAATAATAAAAAAAAAAGTTAAATCTATCCTTCTGGAAAACAAATTCGACTTAATTCATCATTAAGCCCAAGAAAAGATAATTCAAAATTTAAAATCAGCATTGAAATCCTCTGGAGTTGCCTCCCATTAATTTGCTTTCGATTTTGAGTCTTAAATTTGGACTTGCTGTTGTGGTACTTCTTCTTTTCCTTAGAACCGGTTGGAGTTCTTGACTTCCTCCTCCTGTTGAGATAATCTTTTTAACCTTTGTCCATTGACCTTGAATTCTTCACCGTGCTTGATCTTCGGTATCACTTTGCTCCAAATGTAATTACTTGATACTACGTAGTATGCCCGCTCGATTGGATTTTAATTTCCTGGAAATAATTTGATCCTAGAGTTAAACAAACGAACTGTTCCTGATACGAACTCTTTTCTCCAAGATTCTCTTGATCATGCCATTTCTTTGTCTTATCTTTGTATATTCGAGGCATTGTCATAAGCTTCATTTCGATTCTTCCAATTCGAGGGCAGTTAGGCGATCTTTCTTCCTTTACTGACCTTAAAATGAAGTTTAACTTCTTGATGGCCCACATTGCCTTGTATTCTAATTCAAGAGGTAGATGACATGGTTTGCAAAAAACAACTCTGTATGGGGACATTCCAATGGGAGTTTTGTATGTCTGATCTGTAGGCGAGAGTGCATCATCGAGTTTGGAAGACCAATCCTTCTGCTTGAGCTCCGCAGTCTTTTCAAGTATTCTTTTGATCTCCACATTTGGAAATTTACGGCATCCATTAGTGCAGGGATGATAAGCTAAACTCATTATATGCTTGATCCCATATCTGCTCATGAGTTTTGCAAATATTTTGTTCGCAAAATGGGTTCCCCCATCTGTAATAGTTAAGGGTTCCAAACGCTCAAAATATTCTTTTGCAAGAAACTCTCAATTGTGTTAGCATCATTCCTCGGACAAGAAACTGCTTCCACCCATTTGGAGACATAATCTACTGCTAGCAGTATATAAATGTTTCCAAATGATGGTGGGAAGGGTCCCATAAAATCTATTCCCCAGACATCAAAAATTTGTATACCATAATACCTTTTAGGGGCATTTCATTCTAGCTGGCGATATTTCCAATCCTTTGGCATCGATCACACAATTTCACCCATTACGCACGATCTCTGAAGATAGTGGGCCAATAAAACCACCCCGATTGGAGTATCTTGTGGCATTTCTTTCTCTGAAAAGTGTCCCTATATGGTGATGCATGGCGACCCTCATTAAAATGTTGCCTTGTTCACCTTCGCACACATCTTCTTATTATCATGTCGACACCTCTCTTGAATAATAGGTGGGTCATCCCAAATATAATATACGCTGTGATTACAGGTTTCCTCTTACGTTGGTAGTTGAGTTACGAAGGCATTACTCCTGAAACGGATAATTCACAATATCGGCTCCATGGAAGTTGGAAGAGCAGCCCAAACAGTGCGTATCTGGGAAGTTCTCTGTTAACTGCACATTGTCTTCTACATCACTGTTTCTTTCTACTCTGGACAGGTGGTCGGCTATCACATTGTCACATCCCTTTTTATTCTTTATTTCCAAATCAAACTCTTGCATGACGGCACCCTCTTACTCGATCTTGGCTTGGCTTCCTTTTTCGACGCCAGTATTTGATTCTTTGCATGATGCAGTGTGAATTACCACATGGGATCCCAAAATGTATTGCCTAAATTTTCCTGACAAATGCTATAGCTAGCATCTCCTTTTCAGGTTGTTGAGTAGTTCTCTTGTGCTTCATTGAAGGTCTTACTAGCATAGTATATGATCTGAATACTTTCTCCTTTCTTTGCTGACCGGCTCCATATAAAATCTTATCACATTATTTCAAATCCACGATTCCGTGCGGGTGCAGCCATTATAGGTGCACATGCGTCGATCTTGATTTCGCCGAAAGCATCCTTGGGGAATCATGAAATTGAACCTTGTATCCTTTTCCGGTAATAATGCATGAGTGAGTACGGCTATTTTGAAAAGTCTTTGATGAATCTCCTGTAAAATCCGGCAACATGCCCCAAGAAACTTCTTACTCCTTTTACTGTGATAGGTGGTGCAAGAGTCTTGATAATGGATACTTTGGACTGGTCAACTTCTAGTCGATGGCGGAAATTTACCTTGCCCGAGACAATACCTTACATTTACCATAAAATGGCACATTTCTCCCAATTCGAGTAGTTAAGCATTGACACATGATAAAATAATTCCCCAAACTTGCAATCTTGCTACTATATGTATAATATCCTAATCAATTATTTCAGCTCAAATGCGATTGAAATTTAAGACAAGGGAAAGAGTGAGAAACTCCCCTTTTTGTTTCGGCTATACTCTGTTTGTCCTCGAATATAATTTCGGAGGTTCTTTCTTACATTGCACACTTCCTCTTCACCATGCTTCTTCATTATCGACCTTCGGTGGAGCTTCTGTATTCATTAAAATAAATCAAGATTCATCCGGCTTAGCCTCTATTGTGACGGTCATTGACTCATTCATTACTACTCCCTTGAGTTCGACACTTTTCGCGTAGATTCAGATAGACCAATGTTGTTCTCAGCAAGATTCTTCCGAGCAGTATAAATATTCTCATTTCTTCTATGTTTGGAATTGGTGATTTCTCTTCTTTGTTCAGAAGGAAGAGATGGAACATAGGTGGTTGAAATAAGCACTCATCGGCTCCTCCCGGTGTTAGCAGTTCAGTGGTAGGAGTTAAACCCAAGTTATAGCCATATCTCGGGAAATGGGAACAAGCTACTTGGTTGAATAACCGACCACACCTTTCAATTTAATTGAATTTGCTAATCTCGAAATCGCCCCAGTGTTCATTGGGATTTTTCGTGGAATGACCCGGTGAATTGGTTACGTTGGACCATAGTTATCGATCTTGGTTCGAGCTCGAATCATTAGCATTGATTCTTTGCTGTTCCCGATATAAATATTTATTGTGGATGAATGTATTCCATAAATTCTCCATAGTAATCATGCTCCTTGAGGTCTTTTCTTTTGCACATTCCTGGTTGGCTACACCGTCCCCCAATCCTTTATCTGTCATATTGTATGTTTGTCTTCTGAAATAAAAATGCGCTCGGATCAATAGGATTAGCCTGCTAAACAAACATTTCGGTGTGGTTTGTTAAATAGCGGTGGCTAAAGTCCTTTGCTTGAAACACTATTTTTGTTCTTTTTCTTTTAAAAATGTCCAAATTAGTATTTCCTTCTTTCATCTGAATATTGATTTACTTAAATTCTTTCGATCCCCGGCAACGGCGCCATAAAACTTGTTAAGAGACCAAAACACATGTACAAATTTATGACACTATCACCAAAGGACTATTGTCTAATCCCCGGCAACGGCGCCATAAAACTTGTTAAGAGACCAAAACACATGTACAAATTTATGACACTATCACGAGGACTGTGTCTAATCCCGGCCAGTGGCATCTATAAAACTGTTAAGACCCAGCGTGTTGCACATTTATGCATTAGTTATGCATGCAAGATTATGGCGTTGTGCAAGGACTGTTGTCTAATCCCGACGAGCGCCATAAAACTTGTTGTGATATACTATATAAACCACGATCTCTTAGAGTAAATCATTTTTTCAAAGTTGGTTTTGATGCGATGTGCAACGAGAATCTGTAGTCGACAAGTAATAAAATGGATTTAAGTCGGATGCGATCCACAGAGATCTCGGGAATTTTAAATCAACTACCTGACTACTCGATTTCCATACTCTTTGGACCCTGAAATGATAGTAGGATCCGGTATTAAGGTCTTTGGAAAATTAAACGAACAAGGAGGAAATTAAGCGAACTATCAACATCTTGGAAAATAAAGATTAAAGAATAAGGAATTTCTATAAAAAAGAATGAATCTTGAATTAGTTATCCTCGGAGAGTTACATCGTAGAAGCAGTGATAGTGAACTACTCCCGATTCTGTGAATTACTCCTTATAAAATTTCTTGATTAATTCCGAGTTTCAAAATCTGTCAGCGTTGTAGTGCAAGCTGGATCTCTCCACACTCACATTTCATTATCTAATTTATGACTGATTCTCTCGAATACAGGGAATTAGATAACTACTTTTAAAAAGGGACTTCCTTAATCCCGGATGTTTTCTTTTCAATACTTCACCCATTTTATGAATTTGTAAACTATAGCTCCCGAGTTATCGGTCGAGCAAGGATATATAGCTTCAGTTGCTCCTCCTCGAAATTAGAATAGATCCAGCCTTTCCTTGATTAAGATCACGGCTAACACGGGTTAGTCTGCTGCCAGAATTGAGGTGAACTCTTTGCTTGTTTAAATAGGCCAAAACTCATTCGACTCGTTCTTGATTTCAAGTGAGAGGATTTATCTAAGTGAACTTACAAAGCTTTCGAAAAGATCCTAATAGCGAGGTTAGTATATACCTTCAAAAGAAATGCACATTACTCTCGGAATGTCTTCCTGTCAATCACTCAGAGGACCTCCCCTTAGAAATCAGGCTTGATGTATGAATCTCGCGGGTATAAGAAAGCCCGATGTCGAGATCCGAGACAATAAACCTGACGAGAAATAAATTCATTAAGCTGAATTAACAATTTGCTGTAAACAATCACAGGGGAAGATAAGTCGGCTATCATGTTCACTTAATGGAAGCTGGATTCCTCAATTACCGAATCACACGTCTGACATTCCTCTGATCATAGAATATTTGCAAATGGAAACTGGAACATCGAATTTCAAATTTATGCGGGAATTCCTATCTGTTCGGGTAGTAACTTGAAAGAGTGATTTCGACATTCGACCCGACTACTTGATAACATTGAGATCAAACAAAACAAAGCGAAAAAGAAAAAAAAAAAAGAAAATCACGAGAAACAATACATTGCAAAATAGCGAAAATGAAAAATAAAGAAAATAAAGAAAATAAAAGAAAAAATAAAGAAAATGAGCTTTCGGCTATCGGACCTCTAAATGCGTAGTAGCGGTACCTTGAATGAGTTGGATAGGCTGCGTATTTATAAGTTCTCAGTTGGGCCCTAATCCCGATGTAGGCTATTGTGGATTTTAAAGTAACGGACCCGAATCCTTTATTAGTCAGCGACTTGAGTTTCATATCGTGACATCATCGATGTCGCGACATCGGCGTCACGTCGCGACTTGTCGACTTCTCCATGTTACCTTGGTTGGTCATTCGCGATGCCGCGACCTCTATATCTTATCGTGACATCTTCTCACGTCTTAAATGGTCTCGGTTCACCTCTCACGATGTAGCGGCGTCTATATCTTGTCGTGACCTCGGCTCAAATTTATCTGCGAGTCTTTAAGCGATCTTAGGATGTCGTGACATCAATCTCTGTCCGCGACATCGTCTTAAGAAAGCGTAAGTTTCAAGCCCGGTCGCTCTGTTGTGCGACATCGGATTGATGTCGCGACCTTAAAGCTATACTACCAGCGACTTTGATCTAGTCGTTCACGATGTCGCGACATCAATATCTTGTCAGCGACCTCACTTTATGAAACCAACCTTCAGCGGCGGAGTCCTGCCGACTTGATCTTATGTAGCGACGCTCGGCTACGTACGGTCTTCACTTGATGGCTTTTTTGATGTAGTGACTTGGCCTCTTGTCGTGTGAGTTCATTTCCCGCCGGCTTTCATCGATGGTTCCTGATGTCGCGACATCAATCTCTTGTCGCGACATCTTGTCACGTCTTTTGCAGATTTCAACTGGTCTTTTGATGTCGTGACTTCAGCCTCTTATCGTGACATCATCAATGTCATGACACTCCAAATCTCAAATCGCGGTGACATCGACTTAAGTTCGAGTAGCCGTCGATCCAGACCTCTCATAGCTTAAAAAGTGTTCCTGTTGTCACGACCTCTTATCCTCGTCACGACATCAATTGTTGTCGCGACCTCAGAATGCTGTCGCGACGTCGTTCCTCTGCTCCGATTACCGCTGGCTAGCGACACATGCTACTTTATCATTACTGCGTAGGTCCTTTAATTCTTTTGGTGTCACGACCTCGGGTTGGTATGTCAGCAGCTTGCATCGATGAATCAGCCCAGGTTCTTTTCATTCGCTCACGCCATTCGGCGCACTTTTCTTCCACTTATTCTTTGTATTTTTCTACTTTCTTTCTCTCTTCACCGCTAATAACAAAGATTTTGGTAGGTTTCGCCGTATTCTGTATATTAATTATTCATTTCTAGATGAAAATAGAAACGAGGAAAAAATGGACTAAAATAGATGACTTTTAAGCTCGCCGGCTGAATCCGGTGATGAAGAGTAAGTCGAAAGAGAGGTACTCAATTCTTTCTTTGAATCTTTGTAGTTTTATCTGTCATATTTGAGACGATCCTTGGGTGAGCCAGGTCCATGGTTCCAAAGAAAGGGAGTTTACGATTATTCCATGATAAGAAAAATGAATTAGTTCAACAAGAACGTGTGAGGATGGAGGTATGCATTGATTACGAGGAAGTGTTTCACGACCACGAGAAAAGATCATTTCCCTTTGCCCTTCATTGATCGGATGTTGGACGAGTTAAGCGGGACACCCTCACTTTTGTTTTTACGGATGAATTTTCGGGATACAATCAGATTACTATTACTGTGAGGATCGAGAAGACCACATTCACATGCCCATATGGCACCTTTGCCTTTAGAAGGATGCCATTTGGGCTATGTAATGCTCCAGCTACATTCGAGAGGTGTATGATGTCTATATTCTCAGATTTGGTTGAAGAAGTGGTAAATCTTCATGGATGATTTTCGCGTGTATGGATCCGGCTTTGATCAATGTTTAAACAATGCGGAAGCGATTACTTCAAAGATGTCAAGACAAGCGGCTAGCATTGAATTGGGAAAAATGCCATTTATGGTGTGAAGGTATTGTTCTTGGGCATAAAATTTACGCTCTTGGGTACAGAAGTTGACCGATCAGAGGTATCCATTATCAAGACTCTTGCACCACTACCCTGATGCAAAAGGAGTAAGAAGCTTCTTGGGGCATGCTGGATTTTCTGGGAGATTCATCAAAAGACTTTTCAAAAATAGCGGACCACTATGCATATTCTTTGGGAAAGATCTGAGTTCAATTTTGATGACTCCTGTAAGGATGCTTTTGAAGAAATAAAGATCAGATTGGTACAAGCACCTATAATGGCTGCACCATAATGGAATCAGGGATTTGAAATAATGTGTGATGCCAGTGATTTTGCCATGGGAATTTGTGTTGGGGCGAAGAAAGAGAAAGTATTCAAGGCCATATCTTGTGCTAGTAAGACCTTCAATGAAGCATAAGAAGACTACTCAACAACTGAAAAGGAGATGCTAGCCAAAGTATTTGCTTAGAAAAATTTAGAGCGATACATTTTAGGATCTCATGTGGTAATTCACCTTGATCATGCGCGATCAAATGCTTGATGTCAAAAGGAAGCTAAGTCGAGATTGATAAGGTGGAATTACTTTCTTTGTTGCGGGAGTTTGATTTGAAATCAAGGATAAAGGGATGTGACAATGTGATAGCTGATCACTTGTCAAGGTAGAAGCGTGATGAAGGAAAATGTGATGTTAGCAGAGGAACTTCCCGAGATGAGCAATTGTTTAAGGTTTCCTTCCAAACTTGTGAGTAATGCGCCCGAGTCGACTACCAACGGAAGAGGCTTCCAGGCCCGACCAGCGGAGTATTATATTTGGGAGTGACTCACTATTATTCAAGAGAGGTCTTGACATGATAATAAGAAGATGTGTGCGAGAAAGTGAGCGAGCAACATTATAAATGAATGCCGTACATCGCCGCGTGGGGGCATTTTACGGAGAAGAACAGCCGCAAGATACTCAATCGGGATTTTATTATTGCCTATCTTCAGAGATTGTGCTGAGTGGGTTAAATTGTGTGATAGATGCCAAAAGATTGGAAATATCAGCAGCAGGAATGAAATGCCCCTCAAAGGTATTATGGTGATACAAATTTTTGATGTATGGGGAATAGATTTTATGGGACCCTTCCCACCATCATTTGGAAACCTATACATACGCTGCTTGATAGATACGTTCCAAATGGGTGGAAACGATAACTTGTCAAAGGTAATCTTATCTGATTGTGAGTTTCTTACTTGAAAAGAATATTTTGGCTTGATTTGGAACACCCCGGAACTATCATTAGTGATGGGGAACCCACTTTGCAAACAAAATATTTACCAAAACTCATGAGTAGGTATGGGATCAAGCATGTAGCGAGTTTAGCTTATCATCCCGAGACCAATGGACAAGCGAATTTCAGGGAGATCGAAGAATGCTTGAAGGCATGACTCAGCGGGAAGAGTTAGTCTTCCAAACTTGATGATGCACTTTGGGCTTACGAGGTTTGCATACAAAACCCCCATTGGAATGTCCCTATCTGAGTTGTTTTTGGTAAACCTGTCATCTACCTCTTGAATTAGAATACAAGGCAATGTGGGCCATCGAAGTTAAACCGATTTTAAGGTTCTGAAAAGGAAGAAAGATTACTCAGTATACGAATTAGGCGAGAAATAGAAGCCTATGATAATGCTAGAATATACAAAGACAAGACAAAGAAATGGCATGATCGGAGAATTTTGAGAAAGAGTTCGGGAGAAGGGAACGAGGTTATATTTGTTTAATTCTAGACTGAAATTGTTTCGGGAAATTAAAATCAATTGCTGATGGGCCATACACGGTGGTGTCAGTACTACATTTGGGGCAGTGACGAGGGTGATATTGGCGAAGAATTCAGGTCGATGGACGAAGGTTAAAGCATTATCTAAATCGGGAAGAGGAAAATGAAGAACTCAAGCGGTTCTTGAGGAAAAGAAGAAGTACCCTGACGAGCCCGAGTCAGTGGGGCTGGCTTGGCGGTAATGGGAGGCAACCCATAAGGATTTAATTTTGGTTTTAAGTTTTGAAATATTTTCTTTAGTTGTTTAAATTAGGTCGATTGTTTTATAAGGATAGATTTAATTTTAGAAATCAATTGTAGTTTAATTAAATTTTTCTTGAATATAGCCGGTAAGCACTTGAGGTTCAAAAGACATGAATGGCAGAGCGATCAAATTGATTCGTGACTTGCGGAGAAGTACAACATGAAGAAAAGGGGAGTAACTGTCCTAACCCAGTGCAATAGATATACTTGAATTGTTTGTTAAATCTTTGCTTGGAGATGCGAGGAAGTAATGTCTAAAGGTTAGGAACGATAGGAAAGGTTCTTGAGATCATTGAGTTAAGGGCTTAGGTCGCGACGGAAAGGTTATGTCGCGACATAAGTGATGTCGCGACAAAACATTGATGTCGTGACATGTTGAAAGGGAAACTGGCGAGTATTGAAGGAAGAAGGTACATGTCGACACCCTTTGTGAAGTCGCTGACAGAGAATTAAGTTTCAAAATGAAAAAAATGGGTATACATGACATGAAAATCAAACAATTCCTGAAAACCCTAGTTATGTCGCGACAAAACATTAATAATAGACATAAAGAAAAGACAGTGCCACTCACTCACTTTACAAAAGCCCTAAATTCAATGATCTAAAATAAAAGAGCGCAAGAATTGAAGTCGCGTGGTATGAAGCTGATAATTAGCCCACAAACATTGATTGAATTTAAATTGTTTGGAAACTTTCTCATTCACCCACGAGAGCCATAGTTTATTCTGCTTTATTATATCCCGAATCACGACCAGAAAACCCTAGCTTTCCAAAACCTTAAAAGCTTTTCTCCGTTTCCAATGGCTGAAATTCCCTCTAGTCCTAACCTAGACGAGATTATGAGGAACATGAACGACCGGAAGAAGAAACTCGCGAAGGCAGTTAGATGAGTTCGTCGGGAAGAACAAGCGAGGAGAGGTGCCATGAAACACGAAGCTCCCGTGACTTCTCAAGAAAAGACGAGAAAGGGAAAGGAAAGATGAGAGAAAGAAGAAGAAGTAGAAGATTTCGGTATCCAGACAGCGTACTCGATGAAAAATATTATGCTAACAAGGGGTTTTGTAAGCGAGAGAGAGATTCAAAATCCACATTACCTTTCAGGAGATGATGAAGCGAGAGAGGGTGGGAGAATGCCTGCGCTGCAAAATCAAGGTATACGGCCTTGGTAAGAATTTGTTCAGGAAATTTGGTAGGAAGAGGAAGGATGACGGTTTTTGTTAGAGAGTGCGGGTTTATATGAAGCTAAGGCCATCGTGAGGCATGGCATGTGATGCACAAGCATGGTTCCAAATTTAAAAACTTTTGAAGACTGATTTGGAAAGGTTGCCAGAAGCTCACTAATGGTAAGGTGCAGCTAAACCCGAAGAAGGAAGGCGAAAACTGGTGAACGGGGAAGCCTAGCGAGGAAACGAAGAGTATGGTTTTACTTCACGGCCTGTTTGGATCCAACAAAACATGTGCACAGTGAGAGAACAAGAAGCTGTGTTGTTGTATGCCATCCTAAAAGGATACAAGATCAATATAGGAGTTGTCATTGAGAATTCTATCATGAGGTATCATGAAGGGAACAAAAGAGGTCTTATTCCTCACCCAACAACAATCACTATTCTATGTTTGAAGGCTGGGGTGAAAGGAATATAAGTCAGAAGAAGTACCCGAGCTTCACCCTCCTTACGTGAGTTAGCCAAAGGACCAGAAACCAGAAGAAAAAGGGGGTGCTGGTAGAAAGAGATAAACCCAGGCGGAAAGACGAGAGAAAGGAGACTCGGAGTTCTTTGATCGAGGAGAGATGAGCAACGAGAAAACTCACTGGCAAACAATGATTTCATTTCTGAGACAATGAAGAAGCGGGATGAAGAGCAGCCCAATAGACTTCTCCATTCCCTTAGCCGAGTTCTCCTCCTGTGCGGAAACGAAATTTCCAACATGGAGAAAGCTCAAGGGAGCACAAGAGAAACAGGTTCGATCTTGGGAAGCTCTCGTCTGTGATACAAAGAGAATGGATGAAAAGCGAAGTGGAATATAAGTAAAATTGAGAGAAGGCATTTATGAAAAAGAATTGAAAAGAAGAGACCGTGATTAGGAGGAAGAGCTACTTGAGAAGGAAAAAGGAGCATGAGATTGAGCTATAAAGGGCCGGCGAGTGGGGAGAAGAGGTGAGCGAGGAAGAGAGACGGATGAAAAATTTTGAAATATTGAGGGAAGAATTTAAGAAAGAAATGAAGGGAAGAGATCACAATCTGTTGCAGAAACTCAAACTCAGTCATGAAGCTTTTATAACAATCAGGTTGGCGTGATTCTCAACTCTAACATTGATAAAGAAAGGGAATACGAGACGAAGCTAAATTTGGGAGGCTTGAATCAAGGGCTTCAAGTTCACATACAAGTCTCTGAAGGATTTTGAAAATAAATTTGGATGATAAGAGACAAGAAATGAATGCTAAATCCTATAGGCAAAAAGAATGGCTAGAAAATTTGGATCGATTAACAATAATCTCCAAATTTTTAGGAGTCATGGCCCCGAAATGGAGAATCCTGATGAATGGTTTGGGGAAGAGGCGGGATGAGTTGAACAAAGGTTGATCTCTCTAATGAGATTTTCATTGAAAGACAAATGGAGAGGGGAAACCAAGAAGAAAGGAAAGAAGAGGTGAAAATTCCTTAATTCCCGACTCATTTAGGTACTAGACCTAGATCCCCCAACATCTTTGCTCTGGTACATTTAAAAAGAAAAAAAATAGACCTTCTCCACACTTTAACCTTCTTTACCCTCTTATTCCCATTTGAATTGTATCCAACTGTTGCAATTGAATCAGAAATAAAATAAGAAATTTGAATTGAATTGTTGTGTGCGTGTTATTTTGAATTTGTTTGTTCAATATTGTGTTGCTTTGTGATGCATAGTTGGGAAAATATAAAGTAGGAATTAGTTCCAGAATAAAAACTGGCGAGATGTCATGAAATTTGAATTGAATGAAGCGATGGAGTAGGAATAATTTGAAATGCGAGAAAAATTGCAGAATAAGGGCAAAATGAATCTGAGTTTAATTGGAAACACAAGTGCAAAAGTTACTTAAGTCTATTGATGAAGTCGAGAATCGGAGAGTAATCTGATAGAAGAAGACAGAAACATATTTTGGTTGTGGGTATGAACAATGAGGTCGAGGAACACATTGAATATCAATTAAGTTAACTACTCATCATCAAAAATGAGTCAAAATTTATATTATGGTTAGTATGACTATTTCAATCCAAATTCTAGAATTTGTTAGATTATTGATTGAGGCGAAATCTAGGTAATCTGGTATGAGAGATGATCTGAACCGATTCTTTGGATAGTTTGAGCCATTCCTAGCCATTCTATTCATATCTTGGTGCATATACTTTAGTTCAGAAATTGAGCCAACAAGCTTTTTTTTTCAAAAAAATAAACCAATGAACCCAGCTCATCGAAAATCAATCCTTCAGTAAAAGAACCTATGATTACCGAAATTCAAGGAGGAAGAAAGAAATAAAGTTTGGGGGAGTATATGTTTTTGAGGAACTCAAAAAGGGAATGAAAAGAAAAAAAAAGCAAAGAGCAGAAAATGCAATAGAAAAGAAATATTATAGGGATAAGTTTTATCTTGTGGCCTAACTCTCTTGAACAATTAAGTTCTTGAGGTGTTTGACACTGGTACCTAATGCCATACGGTATAGGAGCTACTAACCCAAAGTTAGCTAAGAGTGTTAGAAACTACAAAAGTTAAAACATTGCACTATCCACAGATAGTGACAAACAAGAAATTTCTAAATTGGAATTACAAGTGAGAAATGGGGCATACGGTTTTGAATTGAAGAAATCAAGAGATGGCCCAAACATGAGAAAGTTTAGGGGAGTTTATTAGGAAGACTACAAAGAAAGAAAGGGGCAGAAGAGAGGGAGAGAAAGGTTCGGGGTAATCTTAACCTAAAAATTCCTTCCATCACACCTGTTACCCAAGCCTAACAACATAAGCCCAAAGACCTGATTGATCTTGAAAATTTGAAATCACCTACATTAGTGAGATCAATATAAAACAAACTTATATGGAATTTTAGGAAATATGAAACAATCAAAACTATATGAAGGACTTTAGGGAGTTAAGTGACTCGTATGAAGATGAGAAAGAGAGAAAACAATTTATTTTCAACGAGTTCTAACAGTTATATTTGTTTGTAAAACAATTTCAACGGTTTAGTTTTGTATACTATAAAGAGTAGAAACCAACCTTGGCTTTGGACTTGAAGCTAGATATGCAATAATGCATACCTTGTATTTCAATTAAATTGAATGCTCTTGAACAAATGAGAAAAATGTGTAAAGAGAATTTTCTTTTATTTTTGTTTGAGGACAAACAATTCTTTCTTTTCTTTGCTTGAGGACAAGCAAAATTTTAGAATTTGGGAGTTTGATGAGCTTGAAAGTCATCTATTTTTAGTCCATTTTTTTTTGATCCTATTTTTTATCTAACAAGGCGGTTATGTACGAATTATGGAATAACTAACTTATTTGTTAAAATGGCGGGAATTCAAGAAAAAGAAGAATATTTGCGAGGAAAAGAAGCGAGAAGGTGGATGAGCGTTAATGAGATAATTAGGTACGGCAAGTTCTGTGAAAAGGGCACAAAGATAAAGGAACACGATGTAAGTGAAGCTTTGGCAACAATCAAAAATGCATATCCGGGTTACGTGATAAAACTCGATCGGAAGCGAAGCTTACTTGAAAGAACAAAATGATTTGAGTTAAAGAAACTCGAGTGAAACAGCAGGAAATGAAAGAAGAAGAAGACACCATGTGACATACAGATCTTAAATGACTGTCGGCAATATCTGAGGAAAGCGATCCGCCAAAAGCGGTAAAGTTAGTCGCGACCGACGGTAAGTGAAGAAGAAGGGGTGGTATCCACTGGACCGAGTCAAACGTAGCGACATCGGGGAAACATGGAAGAACTTTGATAGAAGTCGCGATGGGGAGGTCGCGGAAGCTATGACAGGCTTGGTGAGATGAAGCTGATGTAACTCAAGTTGTTGTCGCGACAGGGGATTGAAGTCGCGACATCAGTAACGACCACTTGAAACCTGCAAGGGCATGAAGTTGTTGTCGCGACAAGGGATTGATGTCGCGACAACAGGAATCGTCAAGTGAAGACTGCAGATCCATAAAGTGATGTCGCGACAAGAGATTGTTGTCGCGACACCAAGAGCAATCAATGGAAGCTTGTAAGTTCCTTAAGGCGATGTCGACAAGGAATGGCGTCAGCGACGCAGCGCGACAGTTGAAGCCTCAGGAGGACTAAAGTCGATGTCGCGACAAGATTGTCATCGCGACTTGAAGTTTCATCGGATAAAATTTGCAAAGATGATACTTTGTCATGACAAGAGATTGAGGTCGACATCATGAGCGTTCGGTTTAAAAACTCACGAAGAAATGAGTTGATGTCGCGACAAGAGACATCGATGTCGCGACATCGGGGAGAACCTATTGAAGCTGCGAGGTATAAAGTGATGTCGCGACAAGGGGCTAGAAGTCGCGAACATCGAAAGATGATTGGAAGCCGGTCCATGTAGTTGATGTCGCGGCGAGATTGATATGCGACATCAGAAGACATCGGTTGAAGGCTGAAGACTTAAGGCGATGTCGCGGCGTGAATCGATGTCGCGACGGATGATGTCGCGACAAAGGTTTGAAGTCGCGACACGAACATTAACATGGGCGATCCACTTGGAAATCCACAAAAACTGCATTGAGTTAAATTTGGCGAAACCACATAAATCTGCGGCTACGGCTCATGCGGTAGCAGGCGGCGACAGATGGAGGAATGCAGGTATTTGAGGCTGTTCTTTATTTTTCTTTTCTTTTCTTTTCTTTTCTTTTCTTTTCTTTTCTTAAATGTTGATAGTTAGAGATTAGATTAGATTTATCGTTTTAGCTTTCGTTTTATTTTCTGGAATTGGATGTTTATCGTTTTGGCTTGAAGAATTTGAATCTGGGGTCGATTCTTTTCAAATTCTTTACCTGGAATGTTTGAAGTTCGAGCCAATTTCTAGAATTCGGCTCCTCCGAGTTTCATAATGGTTATTCTTATGATCGAGAGGAATGCGCGTGTGTAATTGATGGTGAGAACCCGGCTTCCATTAAGTGAATGCTATTAGTCGAAATTATCTTTCTGTAGTTTTTTCAGCAAGTGCGAATTTCGAGTTTATGAATTTACTTTCGGTTATGGGTTTAATGTTTTGATCTTAATATCGATTTCATATAAGTATTAAGAATTGCTTCATCGCTCACATTTCAAGGAGGTCCTGCAGGTGACACGAGATGACAATCCTGGGAGTTATGAACATTTCTTTGAAGGTATATTAACTTTGCTATTAGAGATCTAATGAGCTTGTGAGTTTACTTGATAAATCATCTTCTCCTTGAAATCAAGAATGAGTTAGGATAGGTTATCCATTTAAACAAGCGAGAGAGTTCACCTCAATTCGAATAGTGAATCGATCTAAAATTATTGGTGAGATCTAATCAGGAGGGTGATCTATTCTAATTTTGAGGAAGAGTAACTTTGGAAGTTGTATGTCCTTGCTTGGCCAGATACTTAGGAGCTAAGGTTTCTGATCCGTAAAATAGGTATGAAGTATTCTGAAAAAATAAAGAATTAGAAAGTGCTGTTAAAAGAAAGTAGTTATCTCATTCCTGTATTCGAGAGGATCGGGTAAAGTGCTAAATGTGAAATGTGGAGTGTGGAGGATCGGCTGTACTACTAAACACCTTGGGCCGATTTTAAAACCTAAATACAAGCAAAATTAACGGTGTTAACAACGAGGTGTGCTTCACAATAGCATTGATCTTAATGTGTACTCCTAAGCGATAATTACTCGATTCCATTTATTTTCTTAACTATTCGTTATTCATTATTCTTTAGATTGATTTATTCGATTGTTCATTCTTTATTATATACTTGTATAATTCTGACTTCTTAATTTGGAACAATCATTTTATAGTCAAATAGTATGGAGTTTGAGTAGTCGGGTAGTTGATCTAGAATTCTTGAGATCTCTGTGGGATCGATATACGGACTTAAATCGATTTATTACTTATTAGGCACATTGCACTTGTGTATGTTAGGCCCCGAAACCAATATTGAAAATGATTTACTCTAGGAGATGTTTTGGTCTAGTCAACAACCTCGTGCAGGTCAATCGTCATAGAGTGCGCTAATCGGAGAAATCCTCGATGAATCTCTGGTAGTGCAAGGCCCGATCCCAGCTGCGTATCTCGGTGACTTTGGCCTCTCCCTGACTCGTCAAACGACCTTCTCTAGGTCACTTGGCATGCGATGCGACACCCACGTGCCCCAAAATCTCACATAATAAGCCCAAAACTATTTTCCCGAACTTAGCGTATGGCGATGATCTCGGCAATGGCAAATGATCCTCAGTGATCCTCGTACTCCCACTACGGCGGGAGTATATCAAAATGTCGTGAGAGACCACGACAAAGCCCGATCCGAATAGGGTTGGAATACCCTATGCATGAGGTCGTAGTCTGGCGGCTTATTCGTGATCAAAGGGCATCACTAGTAAACTCAAAGTGCCCACTTAGCGTCTGAACCTTTGTCTTAAGGATATCGTCTCCTGACTCCCTCATTGATGGTAACCGGTCACGAAGGTGCATCTTGAATAGACTCGTGCTCCTCTCATCTGATCGAACAAGTCATCAATCCTCGGCAATGGGTACCAATTCTTGATTGTAACCCTGTTCAACTTTCGGTAGTCAATGCACAGTCGAAGGGTCTTGTCTTTCTTCTTCGCAAATAGAACTAGAGTGCCCCATGGTGAAGTGCTCGGTCTAATGAACCCTTGTCATTAGCTCACATGGTGGACTACGAGTTCCTGCGACTCAGCGGTGTATCTATAGGGATGTAGAGATGGTGAAGTACCGGGGTGTAAGCTTCGATACGAAGTCACAACCCTCTACGGAGGCAATCCGGTAGCTTATGCGAGAAAACATCCTCATACTCATAGAGTACTCGAGGTAGATCTAAATCCAGTCTCACCTCGTCCTCCAGGGTAAGGCTTGCTAGCCAACTTGCTTATTTGTCCATGACACTGGACTGCGTACCGTGCAGGTGAAATATCATGCTTATCCTGAAATACAACCACGGTATGTTCTGGCGTGTGGCGGTAATCCTCTACGCTCCTGATGATAAATACATGGTACGTCAGCCCGATCCATCCAGGGATGACGTCGAACTCGACATGTCCATGACCCTCGGGTCCTTTGTGAGTAGAATCCCAGATCTCTAACTTTCCACAGCCGACATATCATCCTATCCTCGCCACCCCAATCACAGGGAGAACTCACATACAAGGGCTCCTCCGAGGCCTCGACCTCTTAAGCCAATTTCTATCACAGCGATGCAGCAATGAATGAATGCAAATCGCGAGAATCAAATAACACTCTTGCCTTAGGCGAGATAAGCAAAAAACGTGCCTGTATAATGGGCGTCTGGCGGCTCGGTAGATGGTGTGATAGGCGTAGACATGCCCACATAAACCCTTGGCGTCCACTGCTGTGAGCTGCTTGCCCTCTGCCTCGGCCCGTAATCCTAGCCTCTGCGGCTGTCTATGTAGCGGGAAGTGCGTGCAGCTCCTGAGCGATCACGGCTCTCCCGGCCTATCTTGGGTTTGTGAGAAGAGATATACGTATCCTCTTGTCCCATAGCTGATTAAATTTGTCGCATCCCAAAACCACAGGATCCTGTCTCTGAGAGTGATCCCTCCTCATATGTTTAATTTGTTGCTTGATGGTAGCTGTCTTGACCCGTAGTAACCACGATTTGTCCTTGGCACGGATAGGCGCGGCCTTGGAACCGCGTGAACTAGAAGCCCTGCAGCCCCCTTTTCTTGGAAAGAGGCGACTCTCCTTCCTCTTGCTATAACACGGCATCCAGGGTGCTCAGGCATCTCGATCTCTCTCTCTATAGTCGGTGCGTCCCCAACCATGGAGTCCATGTCACCCGTAGGCAAGATCCTGCAATCCACGCCTCGAATGGACAACTTGCTTGGATTCGAGATCTCACGACCTTGGCCGTATTCGTGGCCACGTAGTCATCGATAAAGCGGTACAGCTCAGTGAATCAGCCACATGCTCCATCACGATCGCCGTCCCTTGCGCCCGGCTCACAGGAACTCTGAGCCTTCACGTGACGTTATCCGGAAAATACTTGCCTGTAAGATCATGGAACTCTACGAGTCATTACCTCTGCTAGATCTAGAGTCTTTGCCCGATTCCACCATGCCTTGGGCCTTACCTGCAGTTGGAATGCATTCTAGTTTGATCTGGTCATATTAGAGCGATCATAGCCTCCCAGAAACACTTTCGATCTCTGCATGAACCCATTAGTGCGCCACCATCAAATCCCCTCCCCTGCCAGATATCGAAGGATTATGTACTCGCCTGCAGGAGTTACTCGGACCTCCTGGCTCTGCTGCTAGCTGTGCAATAGCCGGCGACCGCGATCCCTACCGGCCTCGAGTAAAGGCTGTGGTCGAATGGTGGTGCTTGGCTAGCACCTGCGAACAGATGACCTCGTCCTCGCGCAGAGCTAGCCATCTGCACATGTCGAATGGCAAGTTGATATTCAATGCGGTATCCTACAGGTGTAAACACGGCCTCGAGACCTGTTACATACTAAAAACAATTCATACACAATGTCCATGCATTCATAGGTAATCTGAAGACAATAATTCCAATATATTAAATCATAAGCAACAAAAAAAAATTATTTTTTTATTTTAAAATATTTTTATTTTTATTTTTTATTTTTGAAAACCTCGTGAACAGTGCTCATGAGCGGTGACTCATAATAGTGCTTTGAGTCGCGAGTTGGGTGCGAGTGCACACCGAACCCGAATTTTGTCGCCGTTCGCGGCGGCAAGCGTGCGTGTCGTGGGGCGCGTCATGTCGCGAATCTGGCCCGTATCATGGCTTCCTGCAGGTCGTGTAGTAGAACACCCGGCCGGTCATCATGATAGTGTCGTCGCGTCGTGTCGTCGATGCTCCCGCGCATGCGTGTCGTAGTGAGCGCCTTGGCCCAGGTGTGGCCGTCTTGCCGTAGCGCAGCCTGTATTCTTTGCTGCGTCGTCATGCTGACCTCGACCCGTGTTGCTCGCCTCTGTGTATATCGTGGCACATTCGACCGTGTCGCGGCATTGTATCGTGACCGCGGCCGGTAGCGAGGCCTCCTTTTGTCCGCGATACAAGCGGTGTATTGTAAGCCGAACCTCGGTGGCCGGGCCGCTCCACATCTGGCATCGTCCATTCATCATCGCGACAATGCCATGCCCGGCGAGGCCATGAGTCGTGTGCGGCTGCGGCTTGGTGGCCGTGTCATAGCTGTCTCGGCCGTGCTCGCCCGAGCCCTCCGGCGGGTATCGCGGGGCCTTGCTGCGCGCCCTTGCTTTTTGTGCCCTTAGCGTCGCGTCTGATACATTATCTTCGTGACACAAGATTGGAAAATGGGCAGTAGCCCATCCAGCTTTCCTGCATTGTTTTTTTTTTTTTCACATCATTTTTTCCGCTTTCACTAGAAGACCCCGGGAAAAATTTTCATTTTCTAGTAGAACAAAATAAATTCATTAAATTTTATTTTATTTAATTTTTTCCAGTTTTACACACTGTAAAACCTTAGAAAATTTTTTTTTCTTCAATACATTTTTTTTTTTCCTATATGCTATTCACCAAGCATACAATTTCACACAACATAATCACCACGTGAACCGTACATGTAGTGTTCCTAATCTGTCGTGACCACCTAGGTAATCATATACCTAAGCTCAACATGAGCCACACGAGTTGTGGTACTCATCCTTAATGACCGTAGCTAAGCCCAGGTCCCTCGAAGCCCTAGGTATTCGTATACTATGCTCACGATACCAAAAATTTGTGACATCCAGTTCTGGGGGTCCCTTTGTGACTACAATCGACCGCGGAATGTCGTGGATGTCGGGTAACCGGCTCATATTCGTGAAAATCGAGTAGTCTCCTTTGTCTGGGAGCTCTACCCAGATACACAACTTTGTCCCGACATTTTGCAAACCACCAGAGTCCACATACCCAGATAAAATGAGTAAATAGCCGCAAATATACATCAATACTCTGAATATATCCCAACCAAGCATATTACATGGTTGAAGTTAATAAATCCTCTTAATTCAAACATATATTAAAATTTAAAGTTTTAATACATGTTATACAAAAGTATCTACAAAGCCACATGGCTTTCTTCTCAACGCCTCTCTAGTGGCTTGACGTCCTCTGTACCTCCCTCTTACCTAAAATAATGATCCTCGACGGGGTGAGCAATGCTAGAAATTGTGATTTCTACGTGGGTTACTCCCCGTCTAAGTGCACATGTCATAGTGACCCAGTCAGCTCAGCCAATCGTGATCCTACTTGAATGTCTAGATGCGTCCATTAATGTGAATTATACATAGGCTCCCTCACATGCTAAGCGAATGCGAGGCGAAAATACGATTTTCAAAACAAAAGGTCTTTATTCTTGAAAACACACTCACAGGATTCCCATTAAATATATTAGACTACCTCGAGTAATTCTTTGGATCATTTTCGAGCAGTCATGGGTCGACCTCAGAGATGAACTAACAGATTACTCGAGAGCAGTGCTTGGAAAATCATCCTTGAAATTCCTTTCACAACCATTTTCACTTTCTTTTCATTTTCGGTATTAAATGCGCTCCACCTATTGTTCCTAACAAGGTGCCCCGGTGTATATGGAATGCATTATGCCAATTCCAAAATATTCATGTTAATATAGTTTACATGCATATATTAACATAATTAGTTCACATAATTCATATTATTCAATTCACAATTAATAACACCAAAATTAGCTCACATGGGCTAATAATAAATCCAAGCAATTTATTTTGAATCACTTCAACTGGCCACAAAATCACACAACCCGATCATGTACAACGGTGAAACCCTACAGTCAAGCCTTTGTTCAGCTGCCACCTTAATAGCGATTTCCTCCGCTCGGTTCAAAGATTTTGAAGGGCTAGAAAACACGACCTTCAAGCACCGACAAATCCCCGTCCATAAAATGGCTCTTAACCAAAAAATAAACCAAGTAAGGAAAAGATCCTACCTCTTGGGTTGTCGAACTCCACAAATCGATGCCGCGCATAGCCGCACCACGTCAGAACAACTGCTTTAGCACACTCAGTCGAGAAGCGAAGCGGTCGACATTGAAATCTGAGATAAATCCTTTCTCTACAGAATGAAATCCACCCTACGTGCAGTTTTTGTGTTTCAATGGAGAAGAAAACTATTCTCCTTTTTGTCTTATTCATTTAACTTTTCAATAATTCCATCAATGTCCCTAAGTTTTGGATTTTTGACACATGGCTTAATCTAAGTCATTCATTTCATCATCTTTACTAATCATGTAACATGTGTCACATGGGTACATGTAGTAGGTGACTTTTATCACATCACATGTCTTTCACAAACATGTTGTTTATATTTAGACACTCCATGCCTCGGCGTGAAATTAGTGTCTCGAAATTTGTGAAATTCGATGTAGTAGCTAGATTTCGTGAGGCGATTCCATGGTGAAATTCGTTTAGATCATCAGAGATCTAAAAAATTTGGTTTTTGACCGAAAAATGACCATTTACCCTTTTGAGAAGAATTCGAATTTTAGGGTTTCTGAGCGAAACCTAATTATCTCTCTTCCATTTGTCTTTGGAACCCCCGAAGGTAGTTCGATCACTTCTTTCCAAACGGGTTGAACAAGAAACCCGAAAAAAATGCAGCTTTAAATCATATATTATTGAAAATGGGAACAAATCAAAGAGAGACAACAAATAAAAACAAAGCTCGTAGAAACATAGGAAAAACAAAATCGATAGCTTCAATGCCAACTAAAGTAGCTCATTACCAATTGCTAATTTCTTTCTTAAAATAAAGAGTATTTATTGAGCCCAAAAACAATTTATCAACAATTAAGACCCAATAAATACATAACAAAATAATAACTTTATTAAAATAAGCATATCAATTTGTAGTGTGTAGAAAACACACCTAGCATGGATCTAGAATTATTAACTATCATTTAAATCTAAAGATAATGTGTAGGAGTCAAGATGAAAGAGAAAGATGGCTAGGCTTGAAAATGGATTTTTCCTTCTCTCCCAAGCGTGTTCTACAAAACCCCCTTAAAAATTCTAGGGCTCTATTTACTTATATATATAGAGCACAAGGGTACAATTGAGCTTTGATCCAATGGGCTTACCAAAGCAAGGGAGAAGATAGAACCATGGGCCCATAGCTAGTTAATTTAAACAATCTCATAAATGGCCCATAATTCACATGCATAATTTCACACTTGGTCCATAATTATGCTTAGTCCATAATTAATAAATTAATCTAACATCTCCCACTTGGACGGCATAATCATAACTCAAATGCTTTCACAATAAATTTACATAGCCATAACCCGATCATATCTGATTAACACAGAGGATGCATAAGTGTACATAATCGAATATTTACTAATTAAGAAGCATTACAATGACAAGAGTATTGATTCAATAGAAAGTAAACCTCCGTTATGTCATTCATCTTCAAAATGAAACAAAATCAAAAGATAATGACAAACGTTAAAATGTGCATGTAACAACAAAAAAGAATGAGTTTTCTTTGCAAATTACATGAAAGGACAAAACTCCCACTAAAACAAAGAGTCTAGGCTCTTAACAATCCCATGCGGGTGATGTGTTCTTGAAACACACAAATAGGTAAGCCTTTGGTTAGTGAACTCGTCAACATGCTAGTCGTAGGCGTGTGCTCAACTGAAATGAGAGACTCTGCAACTTTCTCTTTAACAAAAAAGACCTTCACATGATCAATGTGCTTTGAGCGAAAAGTACTCCTAGAGAACGATACAATTGTGAAATTATCATAGAACAATTTCAGAGGTCTAGAAATGGAGTGAATAGCCTCCAAAGCTAAAATGAAGTTCCATAACCATATTGCATGAAAAGTAGCCTCATAACACGCCAAATACTCTTCCTCCATAGTAGAAGAAGTTGTAAGTGTCTGCTTGACATTTTTCCACGAAACAGCTCATTCAGCCATCATAAAGATATAACTAGAAGTGGAATTTTTATCATCCACACAGCCTACATAATCGGAATACAAAAACCTACCACCTCAAGAGTGTCGGTATGCCGATATGTCAACATGACATCCTTGGTATCCTCAAGATACCTCAAAACTTTCTTAACCGCTTTCTAGTGGCTTTGACCATGATCACTCAAGTATCTACCCAACATGCCGACAACAAAATCAATATTAGGGCGTGTGCGCCACCAAGAACATACTGAATCGCCACAACTGAAGAATAAGGGTATGCTTTCATCTAATCTCTCAATATCATTATGAGGACATCAGTCTTGGAAAATCTATCACCCATTACGATTGGCGCCTACCGTGTAAGAACACATGATTGGGGAAGTATTGAATGATTTGAACATCTAATATACGCCTGGGCCAGACACATCAAACGTTAATTAGGTCTATCATACAGCATCTCAGATGCCTAAGACATAAAATGCTTCCCAAGATCCTCTCATCAAACGGTCTAACAATAACTACTTTATCTCAACCAATAGGTCAGTATCATTGGCTAAGAAAAATGCCACCATCATATATGTAACGCCCCAAAAATACCCTAAAATTTTTATAATAATTTTTATTATATATTCCGGGTGTAAATTGAGCCCACTTGGGTCTTTTCGGGAAAACTGATAAATTGTTAAAAAGTGAAAAGTGAAATGAAAATGTGAGCATATGATTAAGTATTATATGCTAAAATGAGAAATTGATGGAACCCGAAAATAAACCCAAATGAAAAAGGTCAAATTTGGAAATTTATAAAATGAGGACCTAAGGGTCAAATAATAACTCAAATGCTAATGTGAAATAAATGATAAATGAAAGTGAAATGAAAACCAATAAGTGAGAAAAATGCCAAAAATGAGAAATGGGGTTTATTGTGCAAGCCAAACAAGGCTTTAAGGGAAAAGGAGAAAGAAGACCACATTTGTGCAAAAACGTGTGGAGAGCTTGAGAGAGGAGAAAGCTAAGGTTTTGTGTGAAGATCAAAAGAGTGGTGTGATTCTTCCCTTTTTCCTCAAGATCTTGCAAGAAGGAAGAAGGAAGAAGCTAGGGCAAAGAGTTCCAAGTGATTTGAGGCATGTAATCCAAGCCTCAGAAAGTCAGGATTTGATGTTCGTTAAAACCCTAATCCATCCATGGTTTTTCTCCTCATGGTTGGTTTAGATGGTATTCTTGATGTCACTGGAGTGTTTCCATGATGTATTTTGAGCTCTTAGAATTTTTGGTGAAAATCGCAAAAGGGTAAAACCGTAAAATCAAAACACTGGCCCCTTCGTCGTAATGAAGGGCACCCTCACAGCAAATAAGTAGCTCTACGCGCAATAAGGCCGCCTCACTACGGCGAGGCCAATGGACAAAAGGCCCCCGAAATTCTCAAGGTGTACTCTACCACGCTTAAGGCGTTACAAGCAGTCGCAGCAGCTGTTACGCCATTCGCGGAAGTCACTGTTCACAAGTGGGCGCTGGATTTTTGTTTCCGAACACCTCGTATTTCATACCTCGATAGTTAAAGGACCCTAATAAATGATCATTGGGGGTTCAAATAAGGATAAAACTAAATGAAAACATACCCATGACTCGCCTCTCCTCGCGAGTTCTGCCTTCTGGGGCAGCACTTAGTATTTAACCCAAGACCACTAACAAAATTAATCGACATTCAATAAAAATGTATAATAATTGTTTATCCACTAAGAGTGGCATGATTGTTATTGACTAGGGACGGGTGAGGATCACCTAACCTAGGACCGAGATCGAAGGGAAGGAAACTAGAGCCGACAGCTTCGGTTTGTTCACTGACCCTCTATTCTTATTTCAAGTGTTTTGGTAGTTTACCAAATAAATATGAAATGAATATATGGAATGAGTGTATCTTTGAAATGATACTACGAAAGTGCATATGGATTTGAAAATGTGATAATTGAAATGTTTGACGACTAATTGTATGTAAGTGATTAATCGAAGTGTAAACGAATTGGTCAATTCTTGACATCTTGAATTGAATCGATATACTAAACGTCCAACATGGCGGGATTCACCAACTGAATCCGTCATGAAGGCAACCCGAAATTGTCCAATGTCCCACTTGGTGGGATGCACCAATCGTCATCCTCCATGATGGCGTATGGCATTGAAGAAATGTCCCACTTGGTGGGATGCACCAATCGACATTCGTCTTGATGGCGTATGGCATTTAAATACCACATGTCGTGCACCAATCGACATCCGGCATGATGGGAGACCGAAATTTGTGAAATGTGTAAGCACATTACAGAATGATAAAAAGTACAGGATTCACCGAACGGAATCCGTCATGAATTTGAATTGCATAGACAAAGTGAAATAACGAACTTGATAAGTGTAAATGGGATTTGTAAACTAAACACATCTTTAAGAGTGTACGTTTGAATCTCATGAATTGAATTGTGGTATGATTTGTTGCATGTGAAAATGCATATATTTATATGATCAATGATTTGTAAAGTGAAAGCATGCGAAATGAATAAGCATGAGTATAGTTTGATATAAAAGACATGATTGATAAATGCATGTCAAGTTAAATTGGAAAATTGGAATAGAACTATATAGAACCACTAAGCATGAAAATGCTTAGCGTGTAGTTTTTATCTATGTGCAGGTTTTGAGTAAAAGGAAAAAGAAGGCCAAGAGCAAGAAGCGCAGAGTCATAGAGAAAGTTGCGGCGTATAAGTGTATACCCCGCCATATGCATATCATCTCTTTTGAACACATGTTATTTGTGAACCAAAGGGTTAAACTCTGAAAATGTGTTTTGTATATCGTTTTGTAAAGGCATGACACGCCATTTTGTAACCAAATTGTATAAGAGTAAATGTTTTATGGGCCTACCATTTGAAATGCTTCTGCATAAATCAGAATTCTAAAATGAAATGACGTAAATAAAATGTTTTGATAAGATAAACAAAAAAATGGTCGGAGTAAACCGAGCTCCGGTTTGGATCCGCCATTCGGGTCGAGCCGGGGATTCGGGTCACGACATTTTTGAAAAAGAAAATTTAATAAAAAGGTAAATAAAAAGAAATAACCGAGTGTCCCCAGGGTTTCGGGTCAGATCCACCATTCGAGTCGAACCATGCTCGGGGGTTGCTACAATATAAAACCAAGAATATGTATTTGCTCCCACCGATCTTCATATAAATGCATTGATCGACAATGTTCTCCTTAAAAGCATTGGTGGTGATAACTTTATCAAATTTGAGATACCACTGCTTAGAAGCCTACTTTAAACCATAAATGGATTTATGAAGCTTACAAACCATGTGTTCCTTACAAACTTTCTCAAAGCCAATAGGTTGAGACATGTAAACATCCTCAACTAAGCCTCAACATGTAAACATTTTCACCCAATAAGGCTGCAGCCATCTGGAAAATCTACCAAACTCCACACTTTATTCTATGACATGGAAGTCATCTCATCTTCCATTGCATCAATCCAGAAGTTGGATCAGGACTAACAATGGCTTCTTTGTAGGTGGTCAGATCTGATACATCACCCATATCATACTCATGCTCCTTCAAGTAGACAATGTAGTCATATGAAATTTAGGGCTTACGCTCCTACTTTGACCTCCTCAAGGGTATATCCATGACTACATTTGGTACTACTAGATCTACATCCTTAATTGGTTCATTATTGGTAGTGGCTACTGGATGTTGGTTAACAATAGGGCTAGAGATCAAAGCGGAAGCAATAGGCATAGGAATAAAAACTGGGTGTTCTTCGAACACAATTTCTATTGGCCCTTGGCTTGTACCAATATCATCCTCAACAGAGATAGCTCGATCTAACTCAATCACTCTGGTGGTGCGCAATGGGTAATAAAACCTAGAACCTCATGATCCCACACAATAATCAATGAAGTACCCATTTATGGTTTTTGGATCAAGTTTCTTGGATTATGGGTTGTACGGTCTCACTTCTATCTTGCAACCCCAAACATGGGAAGACTAGGCTTCTTTTGTGACCATATCTCATATGGAGTCTTAGGAATAGACTTACTAGGAGCTTGGTTTAAAATATAAGTTGCAGTTTTCAAAGCTTCACCCCACAAGAACTCAGGTAGTTAGGAATTAACAAGCATACATATCACCATATTAAGAAGTGTGCGATTCCTCCTCTCTGCAATCCCATTCTATTGAGGAGTACTAGGCATTGTATACTAGGCATGAATGCCACATTCCTAAAGGTACTTTGCAAATGGTCCAGGTTTGCATCCTGTCACATCATATCTACCATAATACTCACCACCTCTGTCAAAATGAACCACTTCGATCTTCTTCCCTTGTTGGAGCTCAACTTTAGCTTAGAAATCTTTGAAAGCCTCCAAAGAGTCAGACTTTTCATAGATGAGCTTGATAAAACCATATCGAGAATAATCATCAATGAACGTAATGAAGTATTTGTGGCCACCCATAGCAGGAGGGGTGAATGGTCCACAAATATTTGTATAAATAACCCCTAGCAACTTGATGCACTTATCAGCCTAAGCATTCCTAATCTTGGCGATCAATTTACCATTGATGCAATCTACACAGGTATCAAAATATGATAAATCAAGATCTGGAAGAATCTCATCCTTACTTAATCTCACCATTCTCTATTTGGAAATGTGACCCAGACGCTTGTGCCAAAGAATATAAGACTTTTCATTCAATTTCAAACGTTTTGTGCTACTAATAGTATTAACACAAAGGGCTGTGTAAACAGAAGGCAAAGTAGACAACTCTAATCTATAAATATTCCCACAAAGTATTCAAGTTCCAATCAATAGAGAATCTCATTACAATTTAAATTTTCAAGTTCTGAAAAGAAAACTATATCCAAGTCTATCCAAAATAGGTACTGATATCAAATTTCTCCTAATCGAGGGTATGCACGCCACATCCTGCAATTCCAAAAAATTTCCTGTACCAAACTGCAATCTAACAACTCCCAGAAAATCAACTTGGACTCTTGTATCGTCTTCCATGTAGATTTACTACTACAAACTAGTTGGACTTCTTCTACTAATCATCGCTTGCATAGAATTGCAAGCGTGAATGGTAACACCACTATCTAACTACCAATTATCAAACGACACATTAATGATATTGAATTCAAAACAAACATTCACCTAATGATTATCAGATAGCTCATTTTGCCATTCTTTGAAAACTTTGTATATTTCTTGCTAATAGCTTACAAGAACTCTTTTGCATTCTCAATCTTAGGAATGCTTGCATAAATAGAGTCCTCCATATGGTTCTTCTATGATTATCAAACAACAACTATTAAAATACTCCCAGTCCTCATAGGACTTTTTTTCCTTTGTAGAACTATCAGTAGTGGGTTTTGGATGAGATTAAACTTTCAAGTCCAAGTTCAGTTTCATAATCGTCAAATTCAGCATGACATATGTAATCCATTGCTTGTAATTAGTCCCATTAAGTTTTGTGATGGCAAAGAACTAAGAAAAGCTCAAAGCTGAAGAATAAAAAGGAAAGCAATGTCAAAAATACATGCAAAACAAGGACATGCAAATTGCTCCATTCTTCGGCTTACCAAATGACCTACAAAAGTGGTTACCAAATGCTAGAGTCTATAAAATACCAAAAGACTCATACACATGTAAGAGCAATTCACCAATTGTCACAACCAAATGTGTCAATTTCCCGTAAAATTGTGCAGTTCATGACACTTAGTGAAATCTCTTCACCAAATTAAGCATCCTACCAAATAATAAAGCAATCGATTGGACAACTTCACTATCTGTATCAATCTTAGAAAATTGATGCGCAAGATGATAGAAATTACAGTTGCAACATCAATTCTATAAATATTTGGTATGCTTAGACTCACAAGAGGCAAGTTCATAAACATTCAATATTTCTCAATTTTACCCAACTATAATAATTATGGTAATAATCTTATTCACAATATGATGCTATAAATGATTACGAATAACACAAACATAAATTGCTAAAACAATATGTGAAAAAGGAATAGTAAAAATATTTCAAAATCGGGTAAAAATTCAATCTATCCTCTTATGATTGCCGTGAAAAAATATAATTTTTTTATTTTTCCATACCCATATCTGTTCCGCAGCTTTTCATACACTCAAATCAAATAAACAATTAAAAAGAAAAGATTAATGTTCAATTCTCAGATTTTCCAATAAATTTTTGCTAATATGCCTCCTAGTTCACGAAATTCCCACTGGTGAAATGAAAAAGGAAAGTTAACAATCATTGAGAAAATCCACAATCATAAACTAAATACCCCCACAATCTTTCATATTCCTTAAATTTTTTTTTTTTTTTGGACAAAGCAACCAAAATACTAGAATATATGGAGACTTTCATGCCAGGTTCTTGGGGATTTCCCATAATTCAACGAAATGAAACGGTGATTTTGTCCTTTATACCACCGAACACTGGAAAATTTTCACCAAGAAAATAAAAACCCAAGCGTTCACAATACGAAAACGAGATTACGTTGTAGAAAAATTGAAACTTTTCGACATAGAGGAAAAAGATAAGGAAAATATTGAGAAGCACAAAACCCTAATTATCTCTTTCCCATTTGTCCCTGAAACCCCCGAAGGTAGTTCGATCACTTCTTTCCAAACGGGTTGAACAAGAAACTCCAAAAGACGTAGCTTTAAATCATATATGGTTGAAAATAGGAACAAATCAAAGAGAGACAACAAATAAAAACAAAGCCCGTAGGAACGTAGGAAAAACAAAATCGGTAACTTCGATGCCAACTAAAGCGGCTCTAATTACAAAATTATTTCGTAAAATCAAGAGTATTTATCGAGCCTAAAATCAAATTATTCAACAATTAAAAGACCCAATAAATACATTACAAAATAATAACTTTATTGAAACAATGAAACATATCAATTCGTAGTGTGTAGAAACAAACCTCGATATCGAACCGTAATTATCGACCGCTATTTATCTCTAAAGATACTTTGCAAGTAAGATAAAAAAGAAAGATGGCTCGGGTTGAAGATAGATATTTTCTTCTCCCTCAAGAGTGTTCTACAAAACCCTCTTAATAATTCTAAGGCTCTATTTACTTTAATATATAGAACACAAGAAAATAATTGGGTTTTAATCCAATAGGTTTATCAAAACAATAGAGAAGATATAATCATGGGCACATAGCTAGTTAATATTAAACCATCCCATAAATGGCCCATAATTAATGTGTAAAATTACATAATTAAAATTGTAATATGATTAAGGTACATAATTAATAAATTAATCTAACAAACCTCTCCAATTTGCTTAGACTTGTGTTACTGTAAAAATTCGATGGAATTTATATGGGCACAGATTCTGTAGCATTGAAGAGTTTCTCAGGCCTTAGAAACGCCATTGGAGCACAGACCATAGATCTCGAAACCGGAATTGGAGCACATACCATATCCTTTTATGATCATTTTCTTATTTTCTTTTGTTTTTTCATTTCTTTTTTTTTTTTTTTTTTGGTGAAATGAAACTTAACGAAGAAAGCCCATCGACAAACTACCCACAATCTCAGAATCAGAAACAACTGAATTGTATTTTTTTTATTTATTTTTTTATGGGAAACTACCCACAATCAAAATCTGTATCAATTCTTTCTTTTCTTTTTCTTTTTTTGTGGATTTTTTCATGGCAGCTTCATCTTCTTCCCTAAGAAAAATGGGTGAAAAGCACTGTAATGGTGACCCAACGGGGCCTGTTTCAAGGAAGTAGGGTATGGTGATGTCCAGTGTGTTTAGGAACAGGTAATCGCCCGAGAAAAGTTGCTGGAAACTCGAAGATGTTGAGGAGAATTCAGAGGCTTTGTTGGGGCAGAGATGGAGAGCGAAGGGAAAGAGCTTGAAGCAGAGAATGGTGATGCCCCAGTGGAGGCAGAAAATGTCTTTTTCTTTTTGGAGTTTTTTGGAGTTTTTTCTCAAAGAAAACTGGTTTTAAGCTCCTCAGAAGCAAAATCATGGGTGGTGGCAGCCATGAACGCAATAGGATTGTGAAGATTGTGATGCTGAAAGAGGTAGGGTCAGTAAATTTGTGTTAAGGTTTTGAGGAGGAGAAGCAGGAGAAGGAGGACATCACCTAAGAAACGGTGATCCAAAACGGTGTCGTTCAGGTTTAATGTCGGTTTAGTGATCAAAACGCTTGTGTGAAAATAACGAAACTCAATTGATAACAAGAGAAAACTAAAATTCTTATTGGAATGAATAATACTTATCAAAATTGCATAATAAAGGTTACATAGACTTACTAGAAAAATCCTAATATAAAACAAACTCTAAAGTGCTAAGAATAAGAAATCTACCAAAATAGAAAAAAAAAATCCTACAAATAATATGAATATATTATATTCGCAATATAATATAATTTAACATTCCCTCAAACTCACGATAATGTCTGTTATAAGTATCGAGTCATAACTAGAAAAAATCGTAAAACACATTAATGCCAATTGATACCAGATTGTAGAGAGAAACAATTTCAAAATAAATCAAAAGAGAAATAACAGTGAGAAAAAGCAAGAATTAGAAAGATTGACAGAGAAAGAAAAATAGAAGAAAAAAAATCCTACAAATAATAGGAATATTCTATTCTATAATATAATATAATTTAACATTTCAAACTCACGATGCGTGATAAAAGGCAAGCACGAGAGTTTGCTAACTAGAAAAAAAAACATAAAACAGAATGCCAATTGATACCAGATTGCAGAGAGAGAAACAATTTCAAAATAAATCAAAAGAGAAACAATTGCAGTGAGAAAAAGTAGCAAAAATCGAAAGATCGATAGAGAAAGAAACAATTTCAAAAGAAATCGGAAGATAAACAATTGCAAAGAGAGAAAACAGTAGAAATCGAAAGATCGTCAGGGAGAGAAACAATTTCAAAAGAAATCGAAAAAGAAACAATTGTAGAGAAAGAAAGCAATATAAATCGAAAGATCGTCAAAGAGAAACAATTTCAAAAGAAATTAGAAGAGAAACAATTGTAGAGAGAGAAAGCGTTAGAAATCAAAAGATCGTCGAAGAGAAACAATTTCAAAAGTACTCAAGATTGAAGAGAAAAAACAAAGGAAACAAGAATATGAAAAACCATATTAGGGCAGTAGTTTGGTGGATTCCCATTCAACAACTTGCTTCAAGAAACCGCCTTCTTTAAGAATCATCTACAAAGGCAAAAGCCCTAACCCATAAGCCATGGCCAGCATTATTCTCTTCGTCATTGACTTAAACTCCTCCAAATCCATCACCCCATTCGAATTGCGATCAAATTGCAAGAATAAAAAGAAATAGATAGCAGAAACTTCATCCGGGTCCGTCTTCACATCAATCTCAAAGTTGATATCAAAAACCCTATGACACTACAGTTCTTTCATCATCTCAGCGTAAGAAAGCCCGTCGTCTTGGCTTCATCAAGAGCGGTGAAATGTTTCTTCACCCAACTATTGAATGCCATCTGATAGTTATTAAAAACATTCAGAATCTCTACACTCATGATGGAAAATCTTCTTCTAATTCTTAGGACCTCTCGCATGGCTTTGATACCATGTGAAAATAAGGAAACCTAATTGATAACAAGAGAAAACTAAAATTCTTATTGGGATGAATAATCTTTATCAAAATTACATAATAAAGGTCTTTATATAGACTTACTAGAAAATTCCAAATAGGAAACAAACTCAAAAGTACTAAGAATAAGAAATATACCAAAATAGAAAAAATAATCCTACAAAAAATAGGAATATATTATATTATATAATATAATATAATTTAAAAGTTTGGTCGTGCCATGTAGGACATGGTCCAACTCGTGTGAAGTTCAAAGTTACTCTGCCAGAGAATCAATTACATGAGTTGGTATATTTAAATTGTAATTTTTTGTTCAAGATATAAATGCAAAAGTCCTAGAAGTTTAGGATTTTAATAGTATTTTTCCCAAAAAATAAATTATTCAATGATTGTCAAATAGGGATGATAACGGGGTGAGTTTGGACAGGCGGTCTTATCCCAACCGCATCCCATTAATTTCAATTATTTATCATCCATGTCCCACTTAAAATATTAAATGGGACAAGTGGGCATGGTGGGAATGAGAAATTCTAATACTCACCTCATTTAGATTTTATATTTTTTGTTTTATGTTTATTTATTTTTACTTTTTATTATATTAAAATTAATATATAAATAAAATGTTAGATTTTAAGAACAGTGGAAAGATTATCTCTCATCCATGGATGTACCATAATTGGCCGAACCATGTTAAAACCCTCCTACAGCTTTATGTTGATTTCTTTATCTTTGTATTCTTTAATTCATATTCTCATATATCAAAGTTCTGTGAAGCATAACAAATTCCAGATAAGCTTAGACAGCATATATGGAATAACAAAATATTACATAGCACACAAGCGCAAGACAAAAGGAATTTCAATTCAAGGTTGAGTCGATTGTTCTCTTATCAAGATGTGATGGATGATTGACTAGTGAAATTTGATCAAAGGTGGAATTAATTCCTTTTTATAAAGAATATTTTTTATGATAATTCCTAATTGTTATATTATTGTAATATTTTGTTTACTTATAGAATAAAGAAAGCTTTTAGAAATATCTCTATAAATATTATGGATCATAAGGGGAAAAAGTTTTGAAAGATATGGGTTTGTAAAGGCTATTTGGTGTGTGTAGAGACTTAAGGTTTGAGATATTGAGAGTTTTGTGAGGTATTTTCCCGGTATTCTGGACATCCTTGGATTTTATTATTTTGTGATTTTTCTTAGTCTTCGCAATACTTTGATACTCCAATCTTCTACTTTATATTTTCAAGAATAGTGAAAAAATTCTCTCTCATCCGTAAATGTAGACATAATTAGTAGAACCACGTTAAAACCCTAATGCACCTTTATGTTAATTCCTTCATCTTTGTATGTTTTAATTGATATTCCCATGCATCAAAACTTTTAGAAGATAGCAACAATAAATAAGATATTATATTTTTTTATTATTATTATATATTAAAATATAAAATAGAATAAATTTTAAAACTATTTTTATCTAATTGAATCGGGTGGGACTAAATAATACCCGAACCCATCCCAAACCAATCAAAAACCCAATTACATTAATTTCAAACTTGCCAAAAATTTGATTACAATAATCACAAGCCTATCCCACTAAAAGCGGATGTGAAAACCTGAAAATACCCGCTCTATTGTCATCCCTAATTTTAACAGCAAGTTTACGAGAAAATAAGCACACCAGAGAACCTCAAATTGCAACATCAGACATCCCTTGAACAATCAAAACGGAGGCATAAAATTTAACAACATGCCAAGCATGATTTCAGAATTATAAGCGAGAATACCTCAACAATAATACATCAAATCTTCAAGAACAACTTAAAATTCAACATGGGTATAAACCTTTAGTTCCAAATTTTATTTGATTAACAAACTTATAAACCTACAACACAAGTGAAAGCAAACAATCATCATATTTAAATCGCAATCTAAATGCAGCAAATCATGTCCCCAATGAATCACGGAATGTCAAGCCCGAACCATCCAATTTCCGGTCCATGATCTTGTCCAGGCAGTCCGCCATCTCAGAATTAAGATGATTCTTCCAGTCCCCAACTCGCCTTTTCAGAAAAAAACTCTTTTTCTCAATCACAAAGTATTTAGCTTGGAACACACCAGTCTTATTCACTTCCAAATTGCTCAGACTTTCAAAGCTACACAGCTCTATAATTTAATCCACAACACCTTCTTTCTCTGCCTTTAAAGAAAAGGGACAGCCCAAGAACTCCCCCATCCTCTTAACATGAAATAAAGAATCATGCTTCAAATCTTCATACTTCAAGAACATTACCCTCTCAGGCCATTCCAACCTTGCTTTCGAATTTTCTAATACATGATCCCAAAATGGCCCGAAAAGAGAAACACCCTTACAGAACTGCTCAGCTGCCTCTTCAATGGAGATGGGTGAGAGGTTCGAGTAAGTTAGATTTTCTTTGAAGAAGTACATAGAAACAAACACATCTTTTGGTTTCGACACAGATAGAGGATTCTACATTGAGAGTCTGTGATAGAGCTAGGTAATGAAGTGAAAGGGATGTGAGTTTGGAAGAGGTTTGTGTTTGGGGGGTTGGGATTGGGGTAAGGAATGTTCGAGTGGAAGTAGAATTCTAGTTAGGGGACAAGCTCATGGGGGTTAGATTTGAGCAATGGATGTGTTGAAAAATTGAAAGTGGTTCGGTTTATAATGGCGAAGATGAGAGCTTTGAGCCAGGTAGTGCCTGATTTGGGATTGGAGGCGAGGAAAATATCAACATTTGTTGCCTTAAAGCTTTGTTGTGCCCACATGACTCCTTCAAGATTCATGGGAGTGTACCATAAGCTTTGGTACTGGTACAGGTGATCAGACATCCATCCCAGTTCTTTGGGGAGGGTTGACATGATCTCTTTGTAGTGTTTGGAGATTATCTGTCTGCTATTACATTCCCTCTTTGTTTCCATGATATCTTCACAATCTTTGGTTCCCGGAACCACAGATTTCTCAAGAGAAGCCATGGAACAAAATTCGTGAGTGCCTGCTTGGGTTTTGGTTCAAGTGCACATATATTCAATAATAGAACCAATGTTTTAAAAATGAGACAGGATGTTGGATTGAGGACCAGTAACATTTTTGGTGTAGTTCCAACTGGTTCCAAATCCACAGATTAAGCAATTGCCTGGACCCTCAATTGTGAATCCACAAATTTTCCAATTCAGTCAACGCTGGATTTTTAAAATATTAAATAGGTAGAGGACAATGATAACTTAAAAAATGATTGTTTAAAAGGAGTCTTCGGAAAATGTAAGAAAAATAAAATAGTGAAGAAAACAAAAATAAATAAAAATAAACATAGAGTTAAATCTGACATTATTCTTATTTGCTATATAAATAAATTTGATTTATTTTAACTCATATATATATGTTTAAAGTACTTTATTTTTTTCTTTTTTTTTTAAATTTTAATTAGGCAATTATAAGAAAACTATTTTCCTTAATTTTTTTTCTCATTGCTTTCCGGGAGCAAACACGATAAAGAAATTTATTCATTTAAAATAAGTTGTCGTTCTCATTCCTGGAATTATTTTCAACTCTGTGACATCTTCACTTGATTTGAAAATTAGATTTTCTCATGTTACATTAATGGGGGCAATTGTCAACATATATATATAACAATCCGGCCCCAATCATGTAGATATTATAAAAAGCTCTTACGGCTTTAAAACGCGTCTATTAGGTTGACAGGAGTCCATACTTACATAATGTTTGAAAGTTTCTTACTTATCCGATGTGAGATATGACAAACATCCTCTACAGGGTCAAACGGAACAGAATCCCACATTAAGGTCAATGATCGACTCTGATACCATTTGTAATGACACGGTATAACCATGTAGATATTGTTCGCTTTAGGCTCAAAGGGCCCTCACGACTTTAAAATGCGTCACTAGATTGAGAAAAATTCATACTTATATAGTGCCAAAAAACTTCTCTCCTATCTGACGTGGGAAGTGACACTTAACATAAGAGCCCTGGGGCTTTTATCTTTGGATATGGTCGGATGAATGTCATCCTTGGACAACGGACAATAAGTAAAGCCAAGGTAAACTATATATAACATAATTTGGAGCCATGTCTTAGTTTTATTTTTACTAAGATGTTAGAAGAAGACACAATACATCATTAACATTATCCAACTTATCACCTAATTAAATATCATTGATGTTAAGAGTTTGGGGTCATATAGAGAGTAGGAAAGGTCTAGATGTTGGAAAAAACTTATAGATATCGCAATATAGCATGTTCATACACACATATCCGAAATCGACTCAAACGCCAGACTTATGACCGTGCAGTGATCCATAGTTTCTCTTAAAGTGACCGTCATTAAAACTCGAGAGAGAGAGATAGAGAAGATGACTGCTCTCTATCTGATATGCCAAAACAAAATTCCACCGGACGTGGGAAGTCGAGGCTCATATCGATGAGAGTAGGGACCTCTCATAAATAGAGATACTCATAGATAGTCCAAACTTCATCATGCATCATCAATACGCGGCCACGTGATTAATCGTCAAACGCATCAACACGCCGGCCACGTGACACCGTCATGCATCATCACGCCGCTACGACAATCGGGTCGCCATTTACAATTGATCAATACGACACATTTTCATATAATTGATATTTAATAATCTAATAAACAAATCTTAATAATTGATTAATACTAATCCATAAAATTAAAATACAAATATTCTCCCACTCGATAGCATTAGTCAAATTATTTAGAATAAGGATTATTGTATAATCGCGATAAAATATCAATTGCGACCAAAGCACATAACAACCAATAATAAAATATATATAAAGCCTTCAACGTGCGCAACATCTTATCCGATAGGGAAATGCCATACATCAACAAGCTCATATTTCATGTAAAGAGATTATGAATAGAACTCGTATGAGAGAATAAAACAAAATATGCATTTCTCAAACAAATGGTCCAAGCATCTCAATGATGCCGCTGTGAGATATGATGATATTATCGACATGTCATTCAACATACCTCAAACAATTAAAAACAAATAAATGCATAAATTCGCACTCCCACTAACCTAAAGACAGTAAGATCAACCAAACCTACATGAAGCAGCATGACGCTGATAAACTCCTATAGGTAATGTTGTTGCTGGGATCTCGCTTAACATATGTCCTATAGCAGTATATTCAATCCGAGTCTGAAATTCCCGAACTTTCTCTCTGACAAACAAGTATTTTATATCAAAGTGCTTTGAGCGAGTAGCACTCCTGTTGTTTTGAGAGAAAAATGTACAGCAAATTATTTCGTCACAATATATAAATAAGGGCTTGATATGTTCTCTCAACAATATGAAAGCTAAAATCAATTTCTTAAGCCACATGGCTTGACAAGTAGCCTCATAACAAGTGACATACTTACTCCATAGTCAGGTAGTCAGAAGTGTTTGTTTAATTTTCCAAGAAACAAATTCTCCTTTATAGGTCAACATATAGTCCTCGTACTCCATAAGTACCTCATGACCTTTTACGGCTTCAATTATTCAAAACCCGATTGCCTGCTATCTCCCCAAAGCATTAACAGCAAAAAGCAATATCGAGACGAGTACAAACTTGAGCACATCGTCGCCGACAGATGAAGCATAAGGACCTTTTCCATTTCAGCCTTCTCTCTCCTTTTCATCCCGGAGACATTGATACTAGAGAGCTTATCACCCTTTTGAATGGGTGCAACACATGAGGAACAAGAATGCATGTTAAACTGTTTGAAGACTTTTTTCGACATATCCTCTTGAGACAACTAAGCAATGCCTTAATCTATCACGATGAACTGGGATGCCTAGGACAAAAAAGCATCACCAAGGTCTTTCATATCAAAATGAGTATTCAGCACCTGTTTTGTCTCATTCAAAAGTTTAACACAACTACTAGCAACCAGAGACTCTTTCCAATCCTCATAATTGGTCCCATTCAGAGTTTTTGACGTGTCGCTGCATAGGCAACAATGAGGTTAAGCACCGTAGCAGAGAGGGAAACATTTAATATGCATGTAATAACATAACATTACCATGCTAGCCACAAATGATTCCCACGCATTACCCAAACATGCCTATTAAATAGATTTATTTATCATGATTCTGCCTAAGGGTCACGAATCACAATAAAAAGAAATATAAGTATACAATGTACATGATCTCATGTCACCAAAATTCTAATACCGATAGGGTACTCGAAACATAATTTGACATAAGTTTAGAACAAATAGTACACTGCATTAATAACAAATTACACTAATAACAACATACCGATGGGGTATAATTATTTTTAGTGCAAACATTCATATGAATTAATTTAAAATTCTAAAAGAATTTAAATTATTTAATTAGTTGAATGTTTTGCATAATTATGCTCACGATAGGCAAGATCTTAATTATGCAACAATAATAGTTGCTGGTACAGATCAATATACAATTGCATAATCCAAAATAGAGATTCATATGTGAGATTAACAAAACCCTATCAATCAACACAAATGATTAGGGTTCATAAATATGAATAGCTACACTGCTATCTAATTCCTAAGCTCGATACCAATTGCTGGAAAAAACTTACGTAGATACGCACATGCATGTTCATACACACATATCCTAAATCGACTCAAAACGCGGTACTGCACCAAAGTAGGATCCATAGTTTCTCCGTAAAGTGATCGGGTCAACACCGAGAGAGATAGTATAAGATGACCGCTTCTCTATCCGAGCATGCCAAAACAAAATCTCCACCGACGTGGGAAGTCAAGCATTTATTACCTGTCATGCATCACGCCGCTACGTGACATCGTCAAGTGCATCAACACGCCGCTACGACATCTGGTCATTTACGTAATAATTGATCAGTTAAGTAATAATATTACATAATTGATATTTAATAATCCAATAAACAAATCTTAATAATTGATTAATACTAATCCATAAAATTAAAATACAACATAGGATTCGAGGTACAATGGGAATAAATTTGTAAGGAACATAACAGAATACTATGATGTGATGCAAAAAAAATAGATGTAAAAAAAAATCATTGATGCTCCTTGATCGTTACAAGAAAAAGGCGATATTCCATGACTGTTAGGCATATTTTGTTGTGGGAAAATACTATAGTTAAAAGGAATTGAAAGAAAAAAAATAGAAGGAAAGAAAAAGATTAAGAAAATGAATATAAAATTTTTTTCTTCTTAAACTTCTTTAGTTATCCATGACAAATTTAAAGCCATGTATGGTTCTTGAAAAATACTAGGGAAATAAAATCCAGAAGAAAAATAATGGGAAAGAAAAAACTAAGCAAAGGAAGATAAAGTTTTTCCCTAGTTTGATGAATTCAATTTCCTTGTTTGGTTAATCATGAAAATGTTAGATTAATTTATTAATTATGGACCAAGTATAAACCATATTACAATTTTAATTGTGTAATTATGCACGTTAATTCATGGTACCATTTACGACGATGACAAGAATTGGGCCATGTCATTGCCTATCTTCTCCTCGCTGAGCATGCTTCCATTACACCAAAACCCAATTATTCAATTGTGCTCTACATATATAAAAATAAATAGAGCCCTAGAATTTTACAAGGGTTTGGTAGAACACACTTTGGGGAGAATAAAACATTCATCTTCAACCCTAACAATCTTTCTCTTTGATCTTGTCCCCTATAGATTTCTTTGGAGATAAACGACAAACACACTCCGATCCATTGTCAGTGTGATGCTTTCTACTCAAGACGACTGGAGATGCTTCATCGCTTCAATAAAGCTTATTATTTTATACGATGACGTAAATTGATTATTGATCAATTGTTTTTGGGATCAATAAAGACTCTTGATTTTACAAAATAATCTAACAATTTGTATCAAAGCACCTTTAATTAGCATTGGAGCTGTCAAATTCATTTTTTTGGAATTTTTCGATTTTTGTTGGTGATTTTGAAATCGTTTGTATTTAGTTTTCCATAAAATCAATCAAAGAAACAATGTTTTTTTTCAATTAATGACCGTCGCTTTGATTTGCGAAATAGAAACCTTTTTTGTTGACATATGGATGGGATACTACATATTGAAATTTTTTTTTTTTAAATGATAGAGTTCTTCTGTCTTCCTCTTAATAGAACTTTTATCTTTTTTTTTTTCTTTTTTTTTTTGTTGCAAACAATATAAGGTTTCCTATGAAGATGGGATTGATGCTTGATCTAAAAGACATAATTGAGACCCACTTATTGTTTGGATCCATAATTTTTTATAGAAAGAATAAAACTTTCTAACGAACCGACGGTTTTTCATCAAAATGTATTAACTTTTGATAGTGATAGTGGGACCCACTTGGTTTTGACCAGACTATTTGTACAGTATTTTTAATGTAATAAATGCAAATCAATGACATTTAGAGAGAGCAAAAAAAAATAATAATAAAATAAAAATAATATAATCATGGATTTAACTGTATTTCTTTAGTTCACCAATCAAGGTGAACAAAACTTGAGCTTGGGAATTGCTTTTCACGTTTTCCAATAAAAACATCATAGTTTCACAATTTGCAATATTAAGTTTTTTTAGCGATTTGGCAATGTTAACCTAATTTAGTTTTACATGTACTGGATTTTTTTTTACCAAATTTAAAAATCTTTTCACATCAGTTTTTTTTACATATTGCTTTAGCAATTTATATCAGTGCTGTTTGTGGTTATTTATAGTATCATATTAGGAATAAAATTATTAGTATTATTGCACTTGGGTAAAAAATTGAGAAATATTGAATGCTTAAGAACTTACCTCTCGTAAGTCTAAGCATGTCAGATATTTTTTGGAATTGATGTTACAACTGTAATTTCTCCCATCTTATGACACTTTTTCTAAGATCCATACACTGATAAATAAGCTTGTTCTATGATTACTTTATTCTTGGTAGATGTTTACGTAATAAGAGATTTCACTAAGCCACATGAACCATAATTTTACTATACTATCAGGAATGTAATGATTTTAAGGTGAGGTTTTAATTTTTCTTACAGGTATGAGTCTTTTCGTATTTTATGTGATCAAAGATTTGGTAACCACTTTCATGTCATTTTATAGTTTCAAGAATCGGAAAGAATTTTCATGCCTTTGTTTTACATGTATTTTTGACATTGCTATCTTGTTTATTCTTCAGCTTTGACCTTTCCTCAGTTCTTTGCCATCACGAAACATAATGAGACTAATTACAAGCAATGGGTTAAATCTCTCATGATGAAATTGACAATTATGAAACTAAACTTAGCCTAGAAAGTTGAAGCTCCTCCAAAACTTACTATTGAGAGTTCTACAAATGAGAAAAAGTTTTATTATAATTCAGAAAGATTCCAATACTATTGTCACGATCACGAAATCATATGGAAAACTCTATATATGCAATCATTCCCAAGAGTGAGAATGCAAAAGAGTTCTTGGATAAAACATTAGGGCAAGCAGCATAAAGTTTTCAAAGAACGGTAAAATGAAATATCTCGATAATCATTAAAGTAATGTTTATTTCAATCCAATGCCATTGATGCGGCTATCTAATACTGTGGTCGGATAGCGTAACACCCCTAAAATTCTAGTAGTTTTCGGACTTGTTTAGGGTATATTATAAGCTAAATGGAATTTTTTGGAAATAAAACAAGAAACCCGAAATGAATATTAGAGACAAGGGTAAAGTGGTCATTTACCACTTGAGGACATAAAAGGCATAAATCAATAAGTTAATATACAATTATGGAATTTGAGAAAAGATAGGATGCCAAAGTATAATATGTATAAGTTAGATTGAGAATAATAAAAAGAGAAAGGGCTAAATAGCAAAAATGGGAAAATAAGCCAAAAATGGGTTTTATTTGTCTCTGCCAAATACGCCTTAAGTCAAAAAATCTCTGATAAGAGCAAATTTCATTTCTCACTCACCAAAACGTAGAGAAGAGGAAGAGAAGAATAAGAGAAGAGAAGAAGAAAGGAAGATCAAAGGTATGGATTCTAGTATGGATATTTGGATTTTTGTATGGAAATTATGAAATTTGTATGAGATTATGTGTATTTGGACCATGGTAAGGATGTCTATGGTTTTCAAACCTAGGGTTTTGATAGGATTTCATCCTAACCCAAAAATTCTTGAGAGTAAGGTGGGTAAAACCCCAAATGGTACAAGAGAAAAACATAACCCTCCCTTTCGAGGTTGGATTCATGGTTTAAATTGCAAGTAATCGAGTTAGGTTTAGAACAAACCCTAACAAAATCTTGTGTTTTGCTCAGATTGCATGAATCTATACAATTGTTTTGGGAATAAATCATGAAAGGTTCTGAATAAAGATATGTAATGAAAGATGATTTGAGAGAATTCGAGGTTGGCAAGATGAATATGGAGTGGTTTCAAAGTGTAATGATTATCGAAAGCTAGTCTGGGTGGAAAATACAGGAAAAGTGGAAGAAAACACCCTTTCGGGCACTTTCAAGGGTGGTACCCAAGTATCGATCAGAGCGGCACTAGTGATCGGCACGACCATTGCTCTATTTTGACCAGTGCAGATTGGCCATAACTTGCTCATTTCTCATCCGACTGGTTTATCTAAGTTGTTGGTTAAAATAGACTTCAAGGAAAATAAAACAGCCTCACATAGTTACCTTCAAATTCTGACTCTAATGGGCCCAAAAATTCACTCCATGGGGCCATGCTCGCCCAATTTCTGCCTGCTTTTTGAACATAGAGTAGTCCCGATTGTTTCAGACGTATCTTGAGTTTCAGTTCATTTAGGTGATTCCAGGTGGAGATGAACCCTTACCACCTGTTTCAATGAATACAAAGAACCAGGGTCAGGTATGAAGTTGCTTCTGAAAATAAGTATTTCGACTGCTCCTAGTAATCCGTAACTGACTAGTTTGGCATGAAAATGCCATAACTTTAGTTTGATGATCTAATTGAAATGATTCCACTTCTAAGTAGTAGATTCATAGAGGAACAAGAAAACATGAATGAGGTGTGAATACATAAGTATCATACCGTACAAGTATATGAAATGCCATATGCAACAGACATGAAACGGGAAAAGTATAGGAAATGCAATATGTATAGATATGTTCATGAAACATGAATATGATATGAAACATGAAAACGAACTGAAATATGAATATGAACATGAATATGAAAGGTATTAGGCCATGATCACAGGATGTGATTAAGAAAGATTATGAGTTCTGAAAGACATATGATAGTATGACTACATAGGACCGAAAAATGATGGACGTTTCCGACGGCGTTTCAAGACTTCGTTAGTACTACCGCACCTGCTACTCGCAGCACGCCCGGGCTTAGCACTAAGATTCTCGACAAGGTTACGCACCCGCTCGCATTTCTAGATTCGATTAGTGCTACTACACCCTCGCCAAGCATCACTCCCGATTAGTGCTACGCACTCATGTTCGCACTTCTACACTCTTTCAGGCTACCGCGCACCTCGCATCAGACACTGAAAGCAATTTATCAGGCCGCATCCTACTCATTTCTTATGATCAGTCCAGTCAAATAGTTATATGATAAGACTCTCAACAAAGAAATAAGAGTAAAGAAATGAATATGGTAAAGATCCGAATGTACCTACGTACCTCTATATCTCGTTCCTCAGAGTACCTACTTCCGTACTTTTGTACAAGTAAAATCTCCGTAGCATTCACCCGCACTTCCGCATAAGTAATATAAGAATAAGTTCCTGTAGTACCTACGGCAATTCTCATATCAGAGTATAGGTTCTGTAGTACCTATGGGTACCCCCAACAAGCGTAACTCCTCAATACATGATTATGATATAAACCGATAACCGCTTGTTTTTTGATATGTTCTGGAAGTATGAATCCAGATATGTATCTCAAGCAGACCAGACCTTCTATGGACTAATGTCCGTATCTGATATGTATCTGCATAAGTCTGATATGATCTTGTATGTATTATGACTCTGATATGTTCCGACTTATAGTACCTACGGGTACCTTCGTACACATAGAAGCTCTATAACTCCTATAAGAGATTTGATAAGTATATGTCTGTGATAAGGACAAGTATGTGTATAAGTATTCCTGTATAAGTATATGAATATGATATAAGTACAAATATGACATTCTTCTCGAGATATAAGTCCAAAGAAGACCTACTAAAATTTCCATATAATGAACTGCAGCACCTACTGGTACTTACTGCACAAGTTCCAGATAAGATCCAGAAACAAGTATAAGATCCGGTAAGACAAGAATGTTTGTATCATGCTTATTAGATCCGTAAACACGATATGCTCCGTGAGTACAAGTATAAGATAATGGCAATAAGTATAAGTTCTCATAGCACTCACTGTACTCAAGAAAGGTTTAAGCTATGAAACTCCTACAAGAGATCTGGATAAGTATCAGCCCCGACGTGGTTCAAGTGATGTCCTTCGGGAGATCTCGACATATACGCCTGATACAAGTATAGCATGCCATTCACTGAGATTGGAATAAGAATAAGTCTACCATAAGTGATTCAGGCAAGAGGTTTGTTATAAGTATGAGTTCAGCACTTTGATACAGATATCCGAAAGCATAAGTTTGTTACAAGGATAATTATGTATGTAAATGTGTTATATGAATTCATGAAGATTATGATATCTGTACTGTTATATGTTTATTATGATTTAGTATAAATGCATGTGTATACGTATAAGTTATAAGATATGTTTCCCACTAACGTAAAGCTTAGCATGAGTTTTTTAATCCGCAGGCACAGATAAGACATCCGAAAACTTCCCGCATACAACTAACACACTAGTAGGGGTTCACTGCGCAGGTTATGCCCGAATATGTAATTGAAAGTAAAGTTTTTTGTATATGTATATGTAAATGGGACTCAGTATATGTGTATAGATTTTGATGGACACCACTCTGGTGGTAGTTCTTTTGTATATATAATGATTTTTGTTATTACAGAAATTATTGTATACCCACTAGTACAAGTTCAGCTTTGAAAAAAAGAAAAAAAACAGTAAAGAGTCCTAAAGATAGTCTCGCGTTTCTCGAATCCCGGTCAGATCCGCCATTCTGGGCCTGGATCGAACTCCAGACAGACAGCGGTGCTACCTATCTGTGCTTCTTGCAATTCTATGTAGGCGGTGATAAGTAGAAGAATTCCAACTAGTTCGGGAGGACGTACATAGGGAGATTGCACAAGAGTCCAAGTTGATTTTCCGGGAGTTGTTAAATCAGGCTTATTACAGAAATTTTGAATTGTAGATGTATGCGAGGCACCTGGACAAGAGAAATTTGATATCAATACTATTTTGGATAGACTTGGATATAGTTTTCTTTTTGGAACTGGTAAAGTTAAACCGAGATTCACTATTGATTAACAATGGACTACTTTATGGGAGCCTTTATAGCCAGTGTAGTGTTGTCTATTTTGGCTTCTCTCGTTTCTACTCTACTTCCATTATCCATCACTACTAGTAACCCAAGCAAATGAGATTGAAACGAAAGTCTTCTCTATTCTTGAATAAGATAAGCGGCCCGGTCACATTCCAAACAGAGAGTGGAGAGATTAATTAAGGATGAGATTCTTTTGGATCTTAATTTCTTAGATTTTGATACTTGTGTAGATTGCATCAGGGGTAAATTGACCGCCAAGATTAGGAATGCGAAGGCTTACAGATACACCGAGTTGCTTGGGGTTATTCATACAGATATTTATGGTCATTCACTCCTCTACTATGGGTGGCCACAAATATTTCATCACGTTCATTAATGATTATTCCAGTTATAGTTTTATCGAGCTCATTCGCGAGAAGTCTGACTCTTTGGAGGCTTTCAAAGCTTTCAAAGCTAAAGTTGAGCTCAAACAAGGGAAGAAGATCAAAGTGGTTCATTCTTATAGAGGTGATGAGTATTATGGTAGATATGATGAGACAGGACACAACCCTAGACCATTTGCGAAGTACCTTCATGTGGCATTGATGCTCAGTATGCAATGTCTGGTACTCCTTAACAGAATGGGATTATGGAGATGAGGAATCGCACACTTCTTGATATAGTGCGATGTATGCTTGTTAATTCCTCACTACCTGAGTTCTTATGGGGTGAAGCTTAGAAAACTGCAGCTTATATTTTGAACCAAGTACCGAAGTCTATTCCTAAGACTCCATATTTGTGCCATGGTCACGTAATAGCTTCCTTACTCTTCATCACTTCCATGTTTGGGGCTGCAAGGTGGAAGTGTGACTGTATAACCTGCAATTTCAAGAAACTTTATCCAAAAACCATCAATGAGTACTCCCATTACATTGCATTTAAGAGGAACTAAGTTTTGGTCAGCAAGGCAGACACCACTGTAGTGATTGGAGTCGATCGAAGCTATCTATTTCAGGATGATATTGGTACAAGTCAAGGGCCAAGAGAAATTGTGTTCAAAGAATACTTAATTTTTATTCTTATGCCTATTGTTTCCTCCGACTTAAATTATTGTTGACCGAATCCAAAGAGCCACTACCAATGATAAACCAATCGGGGATAAATCTGTGAGTTCTGCATGTTAACCTAGTGTTCCATATGTAGTCAGCGGATATACCCTCGAGGAGTGCAGTAAGAGAGGCGCAGTCTCGCAAATTTAAATGACTACATTGTCTACTTACAAGAGCATGAGTATGATATGGATGATGTATCAGATTCGATTACCTACAAAGAAGTCGTTATTAGTCCTCAATCCAACTTTTAGATCGATGCAATGAAATGTGAGATGACTTCCATGTCATAGAATAAAGTGTGGGAGTTTAGATTTTCCGTATGACTAGAATCTATTAAAATAAATGGGTGTTCAAGACCAAACTGATGCTAAGGGACTGACAGAGAGATATATAAAGCAAGATTAGTACTAAGGGGTTACAAATAATGAGAAGGTATTGATTTTAAGGAAAACTTTCCCTGCGGTCCACTAAAGACTCCTCTACACATTATTATGGCTATAATGGCACATTTTGATTCGGGGTTGCATCGGGATGGATGCGAGGACATCTTTCTGAATGGAGACGGTTAGTGGGATGTTTACATGTCTCAACTCTATCGCCAGGAAGTCGTAAGGAACACATGGTTTGTAAGCCCATAAATCCATTTAAGGTTTAGTGGGCTCTAGGCAAGGTAGTCTCAGTTTGATGAAGTTATCAACGCAAATGGTTTAAGGAGAACATCGTGTCGATCAATGCATATATATGAAGGTCAGTGGGAGCAAATACATATTCTTCGTCTTATATGTTGATGATATTTTGCTTGCAGCCAATGATACTGACCTAATGGTTAAGACAAAGCAATTATTGTTTAGCCATTTTAATATGAAGGATTCGAGAAGTATCTGCGTCTCGGGGCATGTCGTGATACTTCGCGATGTAATTCCAGCGGCATTTTGATACTGTCTTCATTAGACGATAACAACACATTATGAAAAGGTTCAATATGCAATCATGTTCTTTTGGTAAGACTCCAATTGTAAAGGGTGATAGATTTTCCAAAGGCCAATGTCTTCATAATAATATTAAGAGAGATCAGATGAAAGCAATCCCTTATTCTTCAGCTGTGGTTAGCCCGATGTATGCTCAAGTATGCACACGCCCTGATATTGCTTTCGTCGGTGTGTCGGGCAGGTACTGAAAGGGGATCCCCGTCAAAGCCACCGGTGTTTACTAAGAAAGTTTTTGGAGGTATCTTCAAGGTACCAAGGATCTCATGTTGACATATCAACGCACCAACACTCCCCGAGGTGGTTATTTAGTGATTCCACTACGCAGGCCGAAATGACGATAAAAAGTCCACTTCGTTATATCTTTATGATGGATGAAAGAGTCGCTTTCGGCCGAAAAGTGTCGGCGAAGACACTTACATCTTCTTCTACATGGAGTGCAGTATGTGGGCGTGTTGCGAGGCTACCATCACACTATCATGAACTTCATTTTAGCTTGGACGCACCACTTAATTTCTAAATTGCTAAAATTGTTCTATGATACCTCCGAGTCAAATCTTTCAGAACACTAGGAGCACTTCTAACTCCAATCAGATTGATGTGAATTTTTTTTTTTTTTTTGATAAAGAGAAAGTTACACAGTCCCTCATTTAAGTTGAGCACATGCGTACGACTAACATGTTAGCATACCCATTAACCAAAGACTTACCTATTTGTGTGTTTCAAGAACATGTCACTCGCATGGGATTGTTAAGAGCCTGGACTCTTTGTTTTATGGGAGTTTTTCCTTTTTCATGTATTTTGTAAGGAAAGCTCATGCTTTTTTTATTATTACATGCACATTTTGACGTTTGTCATTATCTTATGATTTTGTGTCATTTTTACCAAATGAATGAAAAAATGATGTTTTTTTTTTCTTTCTATTGAATCTCTGGTCATTGAAATGCTTCTAGATTAGTAGCGCCTGATTATGTATTATTTATGCATCCTCTCAATGTATTAATGGTATATGATTGGTTATGGCTATGTAAGTCTCTTATTAAAGCATTTGAGTTATCATTTTGATTAGTAATGCTTGATTATGTACGATTTATGCATCCTCTCGGTGTGTTAATTGTATATGATTGGTTATGGCTATGTAAATCTATTGTAAAAGCATTTTAGTTATGATTATGCCGTCCAAGTGGGAGATGTTATATTAATTTATTAATTATAGACTAAGCATAATCATATCACAATTTTAATTGTGCAATTGTGCATGTTAATTATGGTTCATTTATGGGATGGCTTAATAATATTAACTAGCTATGGGCCCATGGTTCTATCTTCTCCCTTGCTTTGGTAAGCTCATTAGACCAAAGCCCAATTGTTCACACTTGTGCTTTATATATATATATATATAATTAAATAGATCCCTAGAATTTTACAAGCGTTTGGTAGAACACACTTTGGGGAAAATGAAAAATCCATCTTCAACCCTAGCCATCTTTCTCTTTGATCTTACCCCCTATAAATTTCTTTAGAGATAAATGACAACCAATAATTTTGGATCCATGTCAGATATGTTTTCTAACCACGACTGATATACTATTGTTTCAACAAAGTTATTATTTTGTAGAGTATTTATTGGCCTTTGATTATTGATCACCATTTTTGGGATCAATAAATACTCTTGATTTTACAAAATAATCTAGCGTAAAAGTTAGATTTTTTTTTCACTTCTATCCACGGATACATGTTTGTAGTACCTTCCACAAGGATTTGATCCGCTTTCGATATCCCTACCCCATTTTATCATTTATGTACACCTCAAAAAGGATAAATAACGATAATATTGACAGCATTAATTAATAATACTTTTGAAACAAATACAATGTTTAAGAAGGAGAAAAGGTAATGTTTTAATTGTTAAAACAACTTAGATTGTTGAATAAAAAAAGAGCATGAAGCTCATACTTCTCTTCCTTTTCTCGCTATTTTTTAAGAAAAATAATAGGGAAAATACTATTAGAATGTAGCCCAATGAATTAATAATGGCCCATGTTAATCAAGATCCGTGGGGCTTAACCTATCCTACATGGTATGCATTTATTTTTAATAACTAAACAAATCTCATCCGCTCATCTAGCGTATCACGCGACGATTAAAAAGCATGTATATATAAATTAGTCCTCTACCCATTGCGGTTACGTAAAACTAACGATACCCTTCCATTAGAAAATCTGTAAAATCAAGAGAAGGTCAAGAGAGAGAAACTAATTTATAAGCCATCAACAAGAACATCAAAACAAAAAGGATGGTTTTATCTTCTGCATCAGGTATGTAATTATGCTATTCGGAGAGAATTTCTTCTTTTTTTTTTTTTGTTCAAGATCCTAAATCTTATAGGTGGTATCAGAGCCTAGGGTTTTGTGAACATATAATTCTCCATTCATGATTGTTTATTGCTGATAAAATTAAGTTTTATTATGGCATGATTTATTATGGAATTATGAATCAAGCAAATTGTTCATGGATCTGGTGCAAGAACCGGCTTATAGTCTATATATTTCACTAGTTTGTTGTGCTTGTCCAGATTAGTATACAGTGAGGCTTGATCTACCGAGTATGTCGACTATTTGAATAATTGGGTAGATTTGAATAGATAGGAGCTAAAAATTTGGTCGATAGTGATTTTATGGTATGAACACTTTTTTTTTTAGATTGAGGATGGTACAGTTTTCTTTTGATTGTATAGAAACAATCAAATCTGGAAAAAGGTTTTGGGAAATCATGCTGCTAGCTTGTTTATGTTGCTGGAGCAATGCGTGGCACGGGTTTTGAAATCCAGAAAATGAAAATTAACAGTTAGGTAAACAATAAAAAAAAAAGAATGATGTTGATGATGCCTTTTTCAACCGGACTGGGCTGGAGCGTGTTAGTGTCGCCACCGGGAATTCATTCGCTGGCTATTGGTTCATGCTCTGTCAGCTTCCTCTCGTAAAAAACAAGAAAGAAGAAGGGTTTCCACGGGATTCGCCTGCGGTCATCTGGCGCCTAAGCCAATTCTCTCTTGATAGAAAAGATAGATTGCTTGTAGGTGAATGTTTTACAGCATCTTCTACCGAGAGGGGCGGCCTGATATATAGCGTATGTTTTCCAACCGATGGTAATAAGGATTCTTTCCCCATTGGTTGGGATATTTCCCGCCTTTATCTAAGATCGGATTCAATATGGGATATCAAGGAGCGCTTATTTAGAATTATCCTTCTCCCTTATCAGAGATCCACACTACAGGATGAGTCATTATCGTGGAATTATCTTATTTTCCTCACGGTAGAGATTTAGTTGGATTCGCAGGATAAGAGATGTTATTAGGATTATCCATTTCCTTATCAAGAGATTTAGCTTGATTTGCATCGTGGGCCTCCCAATTACTCCATGTTACTCCGCCTTTGGGGCGAGCGAACCTGGCTGCTTTGGGCGAAGGCTAGGGCTTCGGGTGTTTCGCTGGGTCGGCCTCTTCTCGGGGCCTGGCGAGGGCCCCGTGAGCCTATTTTTCAAACCCTACTGGCTGCCCCTCAGCCCTCAGGTACGGTGTGGGCGTGGCAAGGGCTATAACGTTTCTCATATCGGGTGTGACTTCCACGTGTCAGCTCGGGGCTGGATCAGTTAGGGCTTTGTCTCCGCCATATGCCTTCATGAGCACGATGACTTTTCGATTCTCGCGCCATTTCTTCTAATTCTTTCGCCAGGTCTTCCGCATATATCCTCTCAATCGCTCGCCTTGTGTTCCCTTGATCCTGAAGCTTTTCGCTTTTAGTGAGTTCGACTTCTATCTTAGTATTCCGTCTCAACCTTCAGGAGAGTCCTTTCGAGAGATAGCTTTTTTAGCTTTATCTCGGGACGTGTGCCTTCTCCCTTCTAGCGCCTCGAGTAATACAACGAGGCGCTAGAGCTAGATTGGTTGAGATTTGTTCTCATTACTTGCTATCTCCATAGGTCCGGGTCGCTCTTCTTCTCGCGCACTGAGGTGACCTCTATTGTCGCCGGTCTGTATGACAGCGTCGCTCCGACCGCTAGGCTCGAGTTGATCTTAGAGACGCCTGGGGATTCCTTCCCTCGATTAGGGTAAGGAGAATCGACGAGACCAAGAACCCGGGGATCTAATATTTAAAGTCCGCCGCAAGTAGTAATGTTCGCGCAGGACCCAGTAAAAGCTCCGCCCTTATACGGGGCCACTGGCCAGCGTTATCGCACTTCCTTCATCCCGTCCGTCCTGACGCTTTGACCTCTTACGTGGGTTCCGCATTCCAAGATGGTGTGCTTTCAATCGCCTTCGACAACGGTTCAAGCCTCTACACCCCTTTATAAAAGGGGTTTTAATAAAGATTTCAATGTCTCAGCCTTTTCACTTCTCGCCACCGGGCTTGGTATTCGTTGAGTTACATTGGGTTTTCAGTGGACAAGGGACTCCTGTTCCCAAGATAGCCTCGTTCGATCTTTAGCGAAGGAATCCGCCGAGGGCTTCCTTTATTTTTCCAGGCGCGCCAGTGCTCCTCTGGTAATTCCGATCTTCCATCTTCCCATAGGCTTTGGAAGGAGCGTTACTTCTTCGTTAGCGGCCGCAGTTGGGAGTATGACCCTCTTGACAAGGACGACACCCTAGGCGTCCCGGCTACCTGGACCACCCCCGAGAATCTACGTGAGTATTGCCTTGTTTCTGGTATAGTCTTTGTGAGGTCATTGGGTATCTCTAATTTTGCATTGACCGCATGCCTCTCAAGTGCCCGACCCGATCTCAGCCCCGAAGATAATGTCATAGCGCAGGAGTTGGCTGAGTGTTCCCCGCGCCCCTACGCGGAGCTGATCAGGTCGGATATTCCTGGACCTTCGAGCTTGAGGTCTACCCGCTCTGCTGCTTTGAGGCCTTCACCTCCTTCCACTATGAAATTCTCCCATCGCCTTTCACGCTAAGCCCACTAAGGAGAGTTGCTCCTGGGTGGAGACGCCGGTTCTAAGTCCCAGAGCGTGAAACTGAAACTCGACTGCTGAGAAAGACTGCCTTGCGCTGCAAGGTTCAACCGGGGCATTCCTTCCCTTCTCCCCACGGCTCAATACCAGGCAGCCATCCTACCGAGGTCCCTAAAGCTCGGGATGAAGCGCTCCCGCTCCGGTTCTCACGCAAAGGCAAAAGGCTCCCTGGTGCGGTCACAGCAAACCGCCGGAGGTCATGCGCCTATCACCGCTTGGAACCCCCGCGCCAGAGTGTTGCCACCTTCCGAGGGCTAAGATTCCAAGAGGAAGCGGCTCAAACTGATGGAAATGGCGATTCCTTGCTCCTCACTGCCGAGCTTGCGCGGCGCTGGCCTCATCCATCCCAAATATTCGACCTCACAGGCCTACGCGCCGCCCGCTGAGGGAGGAAGCTTTAGCCCCATCCTCCGTGGGGTCGCCACCTGTAACTTCTCATATCTTGCCCCCGTCTCGATTTCAACCCAGTCGGGTGTTGATTTCAGGTTTCATGCAAGGTGTGGCTACTCATTTGAAGAGAGTTTAGCCAAAAGGCCCATTCTCAACGAGGGACATGTCAAAGCCGCCGAGTTTTATAAGGCTTAGGTGATTCCCTTACTTCAGGCGGCTAAGCCGCGAGACCAGCAGTATGGACCGAGGAGTGTGGTGAAGCTTAAGTCCACTCTTCAGGCATACCTTATCAAGGAGCTCGTGGCTGGAGGTAAAGATGAGGCTAGAAATAACTTAAGAGCGGCTAAAGTCGAGCTTCTGGAGGTTCGGGATGGGCTGCAGGTTGTACAAAATGACTTGTCGGGGTTAGGACGGGCTCGCGCTTGTCTAATTGGCTTCAAATGGTCGTGTGGATGAATGCTTACGTTTCTTCGTAGTCATGGTCTAGAGAAAGCCGCCATGGCTAGAGACGAGCCGGGCAGAATAAAACAAGGTTATTTAGATAAAGTTTCGCGAGGCTTCCAAGGCTACAAGCTCTATGGAACGCCTGACCGAGGAGTGCCAAGGGTCATGAGGGACTTACAGCAAGAGACTCGGTCGTTCGCAGGGACGGTCGAGAGGGAGATCGGGAGGAACGAGGCATGTACTCAATGGGCCTAGGCTTAATCTTCGGGGAGGAAGGTCGCACTGCCTACCCAGCCCGACTTCAACTGACATCCCTAAGAACAAGGAGGCTAAGAGTTCCCGCGCACTATTCCGGAGAACCGCATACCCCGTTGAGGCCCACTCCCCTTCTTCACCTTCTACTCCTTCCTCTAATGTCTGATCTCCCGCACATATCTTTGATTGCTTCTTGTTGTTGTTTTTTTTTGTTGGGCTTGGGACCCAAGACATATGTAGCCTTTTGTTTAATGAATATCCATTTTTATTTCACCGTCACTTACTAAGGCTTCGCACTGCTCGTATGAACCGACCACTTTGTCCGTACGGCTCGACCGAAAGCAATTGAGTTTTCAAACTGTGGTTACGAGGCCCGGCCGAATGCCCGAGCCGAATTGCTCCTGGGGCTGTATGACCCACTGGAGCATTAGTGGCACGGAGCCTTTTAAAACCGTGGCCGAGGCCCGCGGGCTGAATGCCCGAGATGAACTAGCTCAATGCACGGCCCGAGCAGAGCTCCCGAGCGGCAGCTGAGCTCTTCAAAACTATGTTGCCGGTGGCCCGTGGGCTGAACGCCCGAGTCAACCGGGTTCAGCCGCACGGCCCGGCAGTAGCCGAGCTCTTCAACCGAGTCTTGTGCTCCCCGGGCGCCGAGGCCTTACGGGTCAGCTCGAAATAACCGAATTTCGGTCAGATGGCCGGCAGAGTAGCCGAACTCAAATCGAGCCGCCGGGCTTCGCGCCGAGGCCTTACGGCCGGTGCTCAGCCGAATCAACTTTGCCGCATGGCCCAGTGCAGTAGTCAATTCTTCAAACTGAAGCCGCTGGGTTTCGCGCCGAGGCCTTATGGGATGAAGTGCCCGGGAAGGAATCGACTCGGGCCGTATAGCTTCGAGCAGCAGTAGCGCCGAAGCTTCTTCAAATTAAGCTTCGTTCTTGAAGCGCCGAAATTCTTTATGGGCTTATGTTTGAGTCGAACCGACTTCAGTCAGATGGCCTAAGTGTAGTAGTCAGCTCTTCAAACCGAGCTGGGCTTCGGGCGCCGAGGCCTTGCGGGCCGGCGCCTGAGCCGAACCGACTCGGGTCAGAGAAGCTGAGTAGAGGCCGAAGCCAACCGAGTCATTGGCTCCCGGGCGCCGAGGCCTTACGGGCCGGCGTTCGAGCCGAATCGACTCAGGCCAGAGTGGCCCGAGTAGAGAAGCGGTTTTCAAACGAGCCGGGCTCCCCGGCGCAAGGCCTTACTGGCTAAATTGCCAGCCGAATCGACTCGGGCCGGCATGGCCCGAGTAGAGAAGCCGAGCTCTTCAAACCGAGCCGCCCCGGGCGCCGAGGCCCATGGGCTAAAGTGCCCGAGGCTTAGGCCTTTATGGCTGAAGTGCCCGAGTCGAACCGACTCGGGGCCGCATGGCCCAGTAGAGTAGCGCCGAGCTTCAACCGAAATGCCGCCCCCGGCGCCGATTCGACTCTACCTCTCGAAAGACGCGTATCTTTAATGTTGACATAGAATTGGAAAATACATATTCTTCCGAAAGTGCTTTAGCCTATAAATGGCGCCTTTGTTATGGAACCCATATCAAATCTTTTTTCCTTCAAGGACGAATTTGCACCACGAAGCCGGCCAAGGCTCGTCTGCCTTCGCAGGGGATCCGCCTGGGGATTCTGTTTCAGTTCCGATGGACCTCCTGCCTGTGGGAGTTGTGTTTTTCCCTAGTCTCCCTCTACGGGAGTTATGTTGTCTCTCAGCTTCGTGCTGGAATGTTTTGAGAGGGCGCACACTTTGTACCCGCTTTTCTATTTTCTCCTCTTCTTCCTCTTTTCTTCTTTCTTCTCCTTCTCCTTCTTTTTCCTTTTCTTCCCAATCTCCTTCTCCTTTCCTTTCGCACTCTCGTTCTTTCTTTCTCTCTTCCTTCCTCTTCTCCTTCTTTTTTAGTTTCTCTTCCTCTTTTCCCTTCTTCTTCTCTTTCCACTTCTTCTTCCCTTCCTTTTCTCTCTGAGGTGTTTTTTTATTTTTATTTTTTCGAGGGAACCGCAAATCGCTTGCTCGAGATGTAAGGAACGACGCTAACGACAAACTAACTCGCACCTTTATTGGAAATAAAGAGATATTTTATTCTTGAATCTTGAATTTGCGAATTCCTTCGTTGTATGTAATTTTCGCACATACTGACCGAACTCGTCTCGAGACGTTCGACAAAAATAATCAATAAAACGCACGCCTGGTCATCCGAAACTGAGCAATACTTATTTAAGATTACAAACCGAGGTCTACCGATAAAACGCTTAAGGTGTTCAACATTCCAAGCATGATGCGTAACTTTTCTCCTCCGTCTGGAGTCACGCCAAGCTCCACGACGCGAGATAATGGCGTAGCCTCCCAGCTGGGTCCTAGTTTCATGTGCCGGATTCTTCCTTGGTCAAGTGTGAGCTTTTAAGACTAGGTCACTGTGCTTGTAACTCATGGGTTTGACTGCAGGTACTGCCTTCCTTGGTAATCTTCTCAGGCGCTTCAGACCGCTTCACGTCATCTAAGAGATCTAAATTCTAAAGTGAGAGCCTTGTCGTTGTGTTCCACGCTACACCCGATCCTCGGACTTTAGTCTCGACTCGATTGTGGCCACGTCGCCGCCGCCAGTATTAATGGGGTTGGTCATGACTGCGGCGTAGTCCCAGCCCATAGCACCCTGGAGGTATTCTACCCATTTGCCTTTTAAGATCTTCCACTGGGTCTTTGTCGCTTTAAGGGTTCCGATGGTGACTTCGTCGCCCATTGACACGGATGTGCCGGGACGAGTAATACCTGATCCCGAGCTAGCATAGAAATCCTCGAACTCGCATTATCAAATTGCTTTCCATCGCTCGACACCGTGAGCTCTGGGATACCAACCGGCATATTATGGAACGCCACACAAAATCGCAGACATTCGCTCCTCTATGATAGCAAACAAAGGTTCTGGCCACCATTTGCCAAGTAATCTATTTCAACGACGATGAATTTGCATCGCCCTTCCCACGCAAAGTGTAGGTCCCACATGTCCAAACCCCACCTGAAAGGCCAGGGCTTGTGGATCGGGACGCCAAGACTGGCAGAGGAGATTTCGCGTGTTCCCGGCAAATCTCAGACTTCCTAACTAGCCCACGCTGCCTCTAAGCATCAAGGGCCAATAATATCCCCGCGCCTTAAAAACTTTCCCCCCGCTAATGCCCGAGTTCAAGTGATTTCCTCGCATACACCTTCATGCACTTCCTTAGTACATAGTCGCCGGCTCTTCCCCCGCAATGCATTTGGCGACGGGGTGAAAACCTCACTCAGAAGCTTCCCTTATGATTAGGCGAACCCGCCCCACCTCGGTCCCAATCTTAGAGGCCCTGGGCTGCCTGCACGCTCCCAGCTAGGTAATCTCAAACGGGTCCATCCAACTCGGGGCTTGACTCGACAGGGCGCACTTCCTCACCATACAGATTCATGTATGCCTGCAAGGTATCTCGACAGCGTTACCCCGCCGAGGTCTTCTCGCGGAGGTCAGCTGCTAGTTCAAGGTATTCGCCGAGCCTCCGCTCCGGATGGCGGTCCGACCGGAACCACCACGAATTTCTTCTCGCAATTCCCTGCATCTTTGAGGTATGTGATCATTTTTCTCACCGCCTCATGTGTGTCTTCTATTTATCTTACTACCAACCGAGTCGCCGCACTTCGTCGGTCACCCCATTGAATGGGCGAGGAAGAGACCTACTTATGACAAATTTCATACCGACCTCACTGCTGGAGGTCTGAATCCGAACCCGAGCGCACTTAATATCTATTCTCCTGGAGGTCGATTTATCCTACCCGCTTCCTTGGAGCACTTCAGGGCCCCCGTCTGGCGTATAGTCTCCGTGATGGGAGGTCATGTTATTGAGTATTTCTGCAGTTCCCGGGCCGAGGAATTCCAAGACGAAGTCCACTAAGACCGCCCTTTATTGCGCTGACTCAGACCGGCGCTCAACTCGCCAACTCTACGGGCCCAATTTCATCATCCTTCCCAGGTCTCGGTTTGTGTAACACTTCGCTTCATCTGCATTCTGGCCTAATTTCAATGGTACGAGCTGAAAATAAGGGCGAGCCCGAGCCGCAAGCACAATGCCAGATTAATTTCTCCATCCTTAGGTACCTCTCCGCTTCCCAGAGTCTGGCCGACAGACCTGATGTCGTGCTCGGTCTTTGTCTCTAACGAGGACGGCGCTGGTCGAGAATTCTGAAACTGCCAAATACAGAATAAGGAGCTCCCTTGCAGGCTTACCAGAATTTAGGAGAGCCTACAAATACATCTTTCACGTCGAGCACAAGCTCGCACTTGTATTCCATTGAAAGCTTAAAACTCGAAGAAGGGGTGACATTTATCACCGGCCCGATACGACCTAGCTTAAAGAATCCTTCCCGTAAGACGCCTGACCTCCTTATGCCGATGCCGAATGATGGGGTCGAAAATCGCCTTTATTTTGTCCGGATTTGCCTCACCTCGGGTCGTTGACTATGAAACCCAAGAATTTTCCTGGGCCAATAATTCAAAGGCGCATTTCCTGGTCGATTCAACTTAAGGTCACTTAACTAACGCCTAGACAGATGAGCCATGTGGAGCTCTACGTGGTTAACTTCACTAACATGTCATCTATATACACCTCCATGTAATGCTCCTATTCGCTCGAACATCCCCGCTTACCGCCCTCCGATAAGTAGCCCCGCGTTTCCCAGCTCGATGGGCATCACATGATAGCAATAAATTCCCCGTCCTCGTGACAAACGAGGTCTTTTCTAAATATCCGATCCATGCTGATCTCGGTTGTAGCCGGAGAAAGCATCCATAAACCGAGGAGTTCGTGGTCGGCCGTGGCATCTACGACGAGGTCAATCAAGCAAGTAAAGGGAAACTATCTGGGGCATACCGCTGACGCCGCTGAAGTCGATGCAAAGTCACCACTTTCTGCCGTTTGTTTTTCGACTAGCACGACGCTAGCCAACCATTCTCGGTACCCACCTCTCCGACGTTCTTGCCTCGGAGGAGTTTCACGACCTCCTCATCGACGCTACTTTTGCGCGCAAAGCTCCTTCTCTTTGGCTGGATCGCTTCAAGGACGGATCGACGTTTCAATCTCGTGAGTGATTATTGCGGTCAATCCCTCCCATGTCCTCCGCTCATGAGAAGACATCTCTGCTCGCCTCAAGAAATGGGTAAGGAGGCTTCTCGAGGTCTTCTCCGCAGTTCGAGCCGACAGCGCAGGTGTTTAGGTTATCATCCACCTACGTTCCAAATTTCTTCCAAGGGCTCAGTCGGGTGTTCACCTTGCCGCGCATGTCGAGCTCATCCGTATATGTTATCGCATCGCTTTCATGGATGCCGAAAACACTTCCCGCCACGCTGTTGTCTCTCGAACCATTCCTACTGGCCAGGGTAGGAAATTTGATCATCACGTGGGTAAGCTGAGGGAATGGCCTTATCAGATTGAGAGTATTCGCCCAACAACATATTATAGGCGGATGGGGCGTCTACAACGAGGAATCTCGATGTCGTCGTTGCCTGGCACGGGGTCTCCTAAAGTGAGCACTAGTTGTATTGAGCCCAAGGGTAATACTTTTTCTCCGTGAGAACTCGCAGCGGGCGCCGACCGTTCCGAAGCCCGATGCCCATTTTATCGAAGGCCGAGGCGAAGATGATGTCGGCTGAACTCCCCGCATACCGACCCGATGGACATTTGTTAGCCACTAAATCGCCTTATTACCAAAGGGTCAAGCCGTAGGGTGCTAGCATCCTCCGTGTCCGAGTCGAGAATGTTACGCGGGCCAGGTCGAGTCGAGGCAGCTTGATACCGCTTTGTACTTCCATTACCTCTCCCATCTGATGCCAGCACATATGGGCTTCCCGCCGAATGGGATTCCCTCCTCCCGCAAATCCGAGATCACATGGATTTCTAAGCGGCCGCTGCCGAAGTCATATTCACGAGGTGGTGGTGGCCGCCGAGCCCGAGCCTCGATTCTCAGCCCGACCTTCAAAAAGAGAAGCGTTTGAGATACCCACGCCGAATTAAATATTCGATTTCTTCCGGAAGTTATATGCAATCAGTCTTCGCGGCGATGTCCGTAATCCCATGGAACTCATTCAAGACTGTGTTATCTCTTTCGGGCCGGGTCTCGACCTCATCCGGGACGGCCACCAGAACCGCTCGTGTTGCACCTCGCCAAGAAGACCTGCGATACAAAGGGTCGTCAAGGGGGTAAACTATTGATGTGAATAATGTTGTCGACGCTCTGGTTGAGGTGGACCTAGACGATCTCTTAGGCTTCCATGTCTTTTCGTGAATCGCTTCTCCATCTTTCTCGAGACCCTCCCTATTCCTCGGTCTGGGCTCCGTCCTCGCCGCTTGTCAGCCCCGCTTTTCTCTTTATGGGTTGAAGAGAAACATCAAATCTTTTGACTGCACTCCTAACCCAGCGATGAATGCGGTGATCGCAAACTTCTCGTCGGGTATATCTACCTTCATAGACTCGGCATTGAACCTCTAGACATAACACCTCAGGCTTTCTTGCGAGCTTTGCTTGATGGTCAACAAATGATAGCTTGGCTTTCTGTATGTTCTGGCTCCAATGAAGTAGGAGACGAAAGGTAATGGATAGCTCTCGAATTAGAGACGGCGAGGCTTTAAGCCCATAAAACCAAGCCAAGGCAGCCTTTAATGTGATTAAATAAAGCTCGCGATCGCATTGTGGTCTCGATACCAATGCACCCATTTGATTCTGTAAGTGTTAAGATGATCGGTCAGATCTCTCGCACCATCGAATGCTTCCACTTCGCGCATTCGAACTTTGCCGGAGAGGGAAGTGGAGCACCCTACGTGGAACTATGACTCGCCTTTCTACACCGTGGTGTCTATGTGAGTCGAGTTCGTCCTTTTACAACTTCCTTCACGCGGCTGAGTTCCCGCTGGAGGCTCTTGAACCTCTGCTCCCATGATCGCTCCCCTCCTCGCCGGGACGGTTCCCGTCACGTTGCCCTCCTCTCCGGTTAGGGGTGGTCCGCGCCCCGGCTCCTGGCTGGATTCCGCTTCCGCTTCAAAGACCCTGGGAGTGCCGGTGTGGTCATTCTTCAGGATTTGAGCAATGCCACGCTTCAGTTTATCGCGCCTCCCGGCGTCGTTGTATCTTCCTCGGGTGAGTTGCTCTAATTTACCATCGCGCTGGTCGGGTGAGGCGAGCGCCTCCACTCGCCCGTGTCGCTTGCACGCTTCTACCGTGCTCCGAGGGGCCTACTGCCTATGTCGCTGTCGGGTCTTGGCATCCGAGGATCGGGCGCGTTCTACTTGTGTTTCGAAGTTAATACCATCGCGAATCGAAATCACGAGGCCGGTAAAGAACGTTTCTTCCCACGTATCTACCAACCGATGATGCCTTTTTCAATCGACTGGCCGGAGCGTGTTTGGGGTCGCTGGCCTAATTCGGGCCGCTACCGGGTCGGGTTCATGTGCTCGCATCTCTCTCCTCCGCAAAACGAGAAAGAAGAAGGGTCATCGCTTCATCATACACTTCAATGCCTAAGTCGGCCTCCTTGATAGAAAAGATGCATCACAAAGGGCGACGTTCGTACCTTTCACCGAGGGGGTAGCCTGATATATATAGCGTATGTTCCCCAACCGATGGTAATATGATTCTTTCCCATTGGTTAGATATTTCGCCTTTATCTAAGATCGACTAATATGATATTGAAGGAGCAAATATTTTAGAATTATCCTTCTCCCTTATCAGAGATCCCGCTCGCATCTACGTGATAGAGCCGCGACGTGGAATTATCTTATTTTCCTTGGTCAGAGATATTTAGTCGATTCGGTAGATAAGATGTTATTGGGATTATCCTACTTCCCTTATCAAGGATTTAGTTTGATTTGCGTATCGTGGGTCTTCCCAATTACCCATGTTATCTACTGGGTGAGCTGACCGGGCTTTGCTGGGGTCGGTGCCGTGGGTCGGTGTTTCATTGGCCGGCTCTTCAGGGCTCATGAGTATTCACATCGGCTTTTCAAACCCTATCAGATGTAATATGAATTTATGAAGTTTATTGATTTTATTATTGTTAAAAAAATATCAATTTAATGTTTGTGTGCATGATTTTATGTTAATTTATAGTTTGTTAGTTACCAAATTAAGTGGCCAAACTAGAAAATTTAAAGATTACACCATGCAAAATTAGTCATTTATCCGTAAACATAATGAAATGCCTATAATTGAAATAATGATAACTGCCTTCACTAACATGTTTAAACTTGATTTACTCCAAAGGTAGATTATTATTCTATGACAGATCAAAATGAATATTAATATGCTCTAGCTGCGTATTTTGATATCCAAAGATAACATGTATATCTGATTAGGAATATTTAATTGTCTGTTAAAGATAAAATAGCATTTAAATCATGATAATATATTATAGTATCTACCCAAATAAGAGCTATGCTATATTCTTATTGTTTGTCTATGTGAATCTATTATGTGATTAATGATTGAGCATTTATGTATTGTTTGCAGCTGTATCGCTTCAACAAAATTATCATCAAGTTTCAATTTATATAAACCATCAATAAGAATTCCATAACCAATAATGGAATTATTCTTACATAAATTGAAACATCCATGTCCAAACTTAAAAGTAAATCCGGAAACATCAAGTTTTGAAAGAGAAACTAGGATAGATATCTCTTTACCCATAAAAGTTCCTTTATCCACTTTAACACCAAATGTTGTTCCAGTAGTTAAAGAACGCTTTAACAACATTGAACACCATTTTAATGAGCAAACACTCCATGAAGAACCTAATTCTCAACCATTTGACTTAAATGAATCATAAGAAATACCTTTAAGAAGGTCTCAAAGAGAAATAAGATCAGCTATTTTTGATGATTATGTGATTTATTTATAGGAGTCAGATTTTGATATTGGCATTAATAAAGATCTTATTTCATTTTCACAAGCCATAGAAAGTAATGAATCTGATAAATGGATTGATGCCAAGAAGACAATTAAAATCCATGCAACAAAAACAGTTTGGGATCTCGCTCAATCAAGCCTCTAAGGTCCCAAACGAGCCTGTAAATGGGCCATAAGACAAAAGCGACTAAACGGAAATATCGAATCCAGATAAAGCCAGACTCACACAAGGGTTACACTCAAAAGGGTGGTATCGATTATAAAGAGACGTTTTCACCTGTCTCGAAGAAAGACTCACTAAGAATTATTATGGCATTGGTGGCTTAGTATGATTTAGAGTTACACCAAATGTATGTGAAAACTGTCTTTCTTAATGGAGAACTCGAGGAGGAAGTTTATATGGATCAACCTGAAGGATTTTCCCCCAAAGGAAAAGATCCCATGGTGTGTAAACTCAAGAAGTCAATATATGGACTAAAACAAGCTTCCCGACAATGGTATATTAAGTTTAATGATACTATAACATCTTTCGGATTTCAAGAAATTACTATGGATCGATGTATATACCGAAAGATGAGTGGGAGGAAGTTTATATTTTTAGTTCTATATGTTGATGATATCTTACTTGCTGCTAATGATTTGGCAAATTCAGATGAGACTTAAAGATTATCTCTCTAAAATTTTGGAAATGAAAGTATGGAGAAGAACTTATGTGATAGGAATTGAAACATTCCGTGATAGATCATAAGGATTGTCAGGGGCTATCTCAAAAAAGTAACAATGAAAATTTCAGAGATTGGTTATGAACAAATAATCAAGGAATTGTTCCTATAAAAAAAGGGGACAAATTTAGTCTTATGCAATGTCCAAAGAATGATGTAAAACGTATAGAAATGGAATCTATTCCATATGCTTCTATTGTGGGCAGTATGATGTATGTGCAAACTTGCACACGAATGAATATTAGCTTTGCAATTCGAATGCTAGGCATATATCAAAGTAATCCTGGCATTGATCATTGGAATGCTAGGCATATATCAAAGTAATCCTGGCATTGATCATTGGAAAGCTGCAAAGAATGTTTTAAAGTATCTTCAAGGCACCAAGAATTACATGTTCATGTATAGGAGATCTAGTCAAGGAGGTGGTTGATACTGGGATTCGATTCATTAAAATGCCTCGATAAGAAAGTCTACTTTTGGTTACTTGTTTTTGTTAGTTGAAGGAGTAGTATCATGGAAAAGTGCTAAACAGTCTATCATTGCTTCATCCACCATGGAAGCAGAATTTGTGGCAGGTTTTGAAGCTACAATTCATGCATTATGGTTGCGGAACTTTATTTCATGACTTGGGGTTGTCGACACCATTACCAGGCCACTAAAAATTTATTGTGATAATTCTAGCACAGTTTTCTTCTTCAAGAATGATAAATACTCAAGAGGTGACAAACATATGGAGTCAAAGTATTTTTTTTTCCGTTACGGAGGATGTTCAGAAACAGAGTGTCAATTGAGCATATTAGAATTGATCTTATGATAGCAGATCTTTTGACAAAAGGATTACAACTAAAGACATTTAAAGAACATGTACATAGATGGGTCTTGGTTGTATTAATGATCGATGCTTTATGATGTTTTGACACTCTGAGCTAAATAATTTGTTTATGACTTATATTAATGATTTCCTATTACTCATTTTGGTGTATACATAATCGTTTTGAGTCTATGATAATAGGAAAGTCTATGTGGGGCTTTATTGTGTGGACAATTATGATATTAAATTATATGCATGTCACTAATGAACCTAGTTTGATAAGTTGTAAATGTTATGGTATATGGAAGGAGGTATACGACATAAATAGTATATGACCGCCATAACCCGCATTTAGTGATTTATCATCCTTAGGTAGTTAAGATGAACATTAAAATATTTGTTTCTTTCTATGTGCCTAATGTTTATGCTGTTAAATATTAAGGTTATTTGATCTTTGGGCCAAGTGGGAGAATGTTAGAATGTGGCCCAATGAATTAATAATGCTCCATGTTAATTGGGTATATTTATGGGCTTAACCTAATCCGACTTGGATATAGATTTATTTTAATAGCTGAACAAATCTCATCCATTCATCTAGTTACTTGATGGACATACCAGATTAAAAGCATATGTATATATAAATTAGTCTTCTCTCTACCTATTAGGGTTACAGAAAACTTACGCACAATTTTCCATCAAAAGTCTATAACATCAAGAGAAGGTCAGGAGAGAGAAACTAATTTATAAGCCATCAACGAACATCAAAACAAAAAATGATGGCTTTATCTTCCACATGAGGTATGTAATTATGTTATTCGGAGATAATTTTTTTGTTTTGTTCAAAATCCTAAATCTTACAAATATTGCATTATTTTCTTTAGTATTTTCTTTTACATTATTTTCCCTTTTTATTTTTCATGTTACCCAAACTAAGAAAGTAATTTTCCATAATATTTTTTCCTTTCCTTATTATTATTTTGGAAACAAACATAGCTTTGGTGAGTACCAAGGTTATGGAATGATTTCTTATATACTATTCATAATTTGATGTCAAGTAGGAGTAGAAATGACCCATCTATGATAGCGTTGCTACACATCATGATTCATGGTTACCTTCACAACTTTCACAACATTAATATGTACATAGGGTTTAGGTGTTATGTGTAAAACTTGGGAAAATTTAAAATTTTCTGAAAAATTGCAAGAATAGTAAAATATTGCTGGAATGACTCAGGGAAGCCTAAAAAATTCTCTAGATCTCGGATGATGAAACAGACTGCGTCGTTGGATTCATCTCATGAAATCTATTGACTTAGAAAAGTTTCGTCGAATTATGAGATAGTCGAAATTTTTACAATTTTCTGCGCCATAGTCACAATGATTTCCAAGGACAAGATTTTACGAAAATCTGGAAGTCGAAAATGACTTGAGATAAGTTCATTTAAAAATAAATTGAATTGAAAGAAATGAATCAAGCTTCAAAATGTAAAACGACCTCGAGACCAGAGTGACGCTGCGCAACGTGGGCCACTTAACAAACTTAAGTTAATTGGAATAAAAGGAGGGCAAAATAGGAAAAAGCCCATTTTTTTCTGCAGAACGTGAGAGTGAGAGAGGAGAAGAGAGGGTGTAGAGAGAGAAGCTTTGACTTCTCTCTAAGATCTACGGAGCTTGGGTGGTTGTCTCATGTCGAGCCAAGACTTAAAGTCGGAGTACTCATCGAGGGCAATGCGTGGACACCAAAACCAGGAGTTTTCGTCGGAGATTCGAGCAGAAAGTTCTGGAGGCCATGGATTTTGAGCTTCCGGGTCTTCGAAAAACTTCGTCTTCACTCTAAGCGGTAGGGAACCTTCCTACTCGGTTTTATTTTCCATCTAGGAGTCATTTTGGTCTTGGTTGAGCCCTAGGGGCTGTTTGATGGTGCTCTCTGGCACCAGTGAAGAAAAAAACCGGAGGTTTTTTTTTCGTTCTTCACTGTGATGTCTAGTTTTCAGGGTTGTTTTAAAGTTGATTTTGGGCTTAGTTTGGGACAGGTTTTGTGTCATGTTTATGGCCGATTTGTGGTCTCAATTGGGATGGGTTTGTCGCCAGTTGAAAGGGTTGTTTCCGAGATGAGTTTGGGTAGAAAAACTGCACCATGGGAGCTCCAAAGGTGCCTCGGGCACGTAATTGCTTAGGTTTCATGCTGCTGCGTAGGTCACTATTCATGTGAAGCCTCCAACTTTGGATGGCCATAACTTTATCGTCCAAATTTCGATTTGCATGTTCTTGGACTCTATGGAAAGCTCTTTGAGTCTAAAATCCATACATATATAGCATAATGCAATTTGAGCTCATATTATATCCGAAAATGACGAAATACAAAGCCTTTATCACGTAGTGCCTAATGTCGCTGATTTTCATGGTTTGCACTTCAGATAACTCTGTTGACTCTAAATTTGGTGTTCTTGGACTCTATGAAAAGCTCCTTGAGTCTAGAATCTGGCCATGTGCCTGTGAATGGCATTTGCTACCTACATATTTTTCAAAAATTTGATTGTAGCATCAAGCGTGCAAATTGCTTGGTTGTGATAATATGCATGGTCTAATACATTGAAATTGGTGTATGTTGTTTGGTAATTATATGCATGTTGATATAATTATCCATGAAGCTTAGGGAAATGCATGAGTTTGTGTATGATTGAGGTCATTGCATGGCTTGGTTGTAGGCTATTTAGGACATGTTGTCACAATTAGACCTAGAGGATAAAGTAAGTCATTACCCGATCGGGTGATAACTCAGAGATGTCAATATGTGTGTTAGGTATGTTGACATGAATTGTATGATTTAAATTGGAATTTATGTGTTTAGTGATATAAATGTCCAATTGATGCATGGGTTAATATGCATGAGTAGGCATATGTGCATATAACACTCATTATATATGTAGCATGGTATAAATAGGCAATGACACATTTGCATTGCATTTCATATGCACAAGGACATCGCATAAAACGGGTGGGTGTGCATGGTTGTCGTCTTTCACCATTCTTGGTGAACGGGTGGTAGACCCGATACATTGGACGATGTCTTCATTTGGAGCCATGGTAATTACTATATATGACTCAATTTGGAGCCATGTCTTCGTTTCATTTTTATTAAGATGTTAGAAGAAGACACATATTACCTAATTAAATATCATTGATGTTACTTGTTCAATCGTTATATATATATATATATATATATATATATATATATATATATATATATATATATATATATATATATATATATATAATTAACTATCTTAACATAAGAGCCTTTGGCGTCTTTACATTTGGACAAAAGACAAGAACTAAAGCCAAGGTAGTTACTATATATGACTCAATTTGGAGCCATGTCTTCGTTTTATTTTTATTAAGATGTTAGAAGAAGACACATACCACCTAATTAAATATCATTGATGTTCCTTGGTTGTTAAAAAACAGAGCGACATTCCTAGACTGTTACGCATATATATTTGGTTGTGGGAAAATGCTAGGTAAAAGGAATTGAAAGGACAAATAGAAGAAAAGAAAAAGGTTAAGAAAATGAATATAAAATTTCCTCATTGTTTTAGGAAAATAATAGGGAAAATACAACATTATTTTTTTAGTATTTTCCTTTATTTTTTATTTTTTTATTTTTCATGTTACCCAAGCTAAGGAAAGTAATTTCCCATAATATTTTTTCCATTCCTTATTGTTATTTTTGAAACAAACATAGCTTTAGCGAGTACCAAGGTAGATTATGGAATCATTTCTTATATACTATTTATAATTTGATGTCAAGTAGGAGTAGGAATGACCTTGGTTATCTTATCTATGATAGCGTTGCTACACATCATGGTTACCTTCATAGCTTCCACAATATTAATATATGTACATAGGGTTTAGGTGTTATGGTTGTCCTAGCATCTTTGACTATTAAGAACATTTATTAAGGTTGCACAATCTTAAAGTCTAGGTTGATTTAATTAGTCTGGTTTAAGGTTGATTTTTGTTTGTATTTGAAAGTCTTGTTTTGCAACATATGTTAAAGATTGGATGGACTATTGAGGTTAAGATTGGATTTGCGACATCTATAAAGGTTTGCTTATAAGAATTATTGATATTGAGGGCCAAGTGAAAGCTTCATTTGGAACTGGAAAGTACTAGGGAAAGAAAAAAAAATGTAAAACCCATGAAAAATTTAAATTTAAATTTAAATTTTCGTAAAAGAAACAAGAATTTACCTAATAGTCCCGAAGGAAAATGTTGGGATTTTTCTAGATCTCGAATAATGAAACAGATTTTATCATCATGTAATCGCCTCAAATCTAGCTACTCAATAAATTTCATCGATTCGAGACAAATTTAATTTCACGATTTAAATATCGAGTGCTCCGTGACACATAACAGTTATGTGAGTGACACATGGAAAGCCATGTGTGTGTCACATGGCTAGCCATGTGTGTGACACATGGCAAGCCATGTGTCAACATGCTAGGGGTTTGAAATGTTATAAATAGTGGGGTTCACAACAAATGGAGAGCAAACCAGAGAGTGCAAAGGGAAAGAAAGAGAGGAAAGATAAAGGAGGAAAGAAGAGAAAGGAAAGAAGAAAAGAAAAGAACGAGAAGAGCAAAAATAAGAGGAGGAAAGGAAAAGAGGAAAGGAAGGAGGTCGCAGTGAGTGTGATCTCGAATAGTGAAGAACTCCTGGTGCCCTACAAGAGGTAAGGTTTCCTCCTACTCCTAAGATTTTACGCCTGGGGTCATCGTAATGTCCTGAATCTGCCGCCTCATTTCAGGCGAATTTAATATGTGTGGGGTTTCGTTGTTGTTGTGTGACTGTCAAAGACCAGTTTCATAGGGTTTTGGGACTGTCCGAGACCTAACACTGTGTTTTGAGACTCAGAAAATTCGAGCGTAATGGCAAACGGGCAGCCCAAATTTCCGCACACCCTGCGAATTGTCACAACTCGACTCCACTATATCCGAACTCCGATTTGCGTGTTCTTAGACTCTACGAAAATCTCGTTAAGTCTAGAATTTAATAAGATGAAGTTCTTAGTCAAACCATGGGCTGAACATTGGGTTGGGTCATGGATGGCTGGAGGAATGGTCCGCTCGCTTTCTAACTTCGCTTTTTGGAACCTAAGCCAGGTTCAAATGCTTAGGCCGCGTATGGCCTCGAGCAGAAACGTATATAGATGCTGTGGTATTGATAAAGTTTGACTTTCTAGACCAAGCGCCTAGATTATTTTTACCACCAAGCATGCCGGATACGCCGTGAATGGCTAATGTGTTATTGTCAGAAATTGAATAACATGCTGGATGTATGAAATTATGTGAAATATGAAATAATTATATGAATTAAATATAATTTATCCATGACACTTGACACGTAGTGTAATAGATATGTTGCATGTGACACGTAGCGTACATGTGGGCATGAAATGGCATGCAATGACATTTGCATTGCATTTATGCACAAGACATCACATCGAGTCGGGTGTGAGTGCATTGTTGGGTTGACACTGTGTTTGGTGCTCGACCATGGTAAATCGATAATGTATTAGTAATTCATGTATACAGAGGACATGGTAATCGACACTGATTTACCGTGTTATGTTCCTCATGTGAGGCCTGAGCATTAAGGGTTAATCGACACCGTGTTCAGGTTCTTAGCGAAGCTCAAGAAATGGGACAACGTCCAAATTGAGGTTTACGATTGAATGGCATGAAAAGTACATGTGTAAATGGGTGAAACAAGTAGGGATAGACACCCCCTCAGGTGAAAAACCTAGTATATGGTTTAGACATGAACACCAAGGAAAGCCCATAGTGTTATATAAGCCATGCGCCCCGTGGTGAGAACCCAAACTCAGGCTCACAAATGCATAACACACGCACTTCGTAAGTGAAATAAGGTACTGGGGTATCCAATGTGTTTATAATTACAAATAAAAAGCTTTTGTTTTGGTGGCAATGTATGTGACGCTCTTAACGATTTTTCACACTTGGTATATGCAGGTGTGAGGGAGTCAGTGAGGACTCAGGATTTGAGTCATGAGGGGCATATTGCATTCATGACATGTAGACATTCAGGTACAGTAGAGTATAGGTACTTGAATGCGTATCAGATGTATTGAATAAAGTGTTGTTCTTAGGGGTGGGAGAAAGCCTATAGGAGATATATCTACTAGGCTTTTCTCACCCCGTTGTGGGACCACCCTTTCAAGTACACGAGAAGACGGTGCTCCTTCGAGGCCGTGAGTATGAAGAAGGCCGAGTTGTGGCCTTGAGAAGCATTTTTGTAAAATTTATTAGAACAATCTAGTTTTCATATATTTTGGCATGTAAAAGTGTAAAAGAGTTAAAGATCAAACCTTGTAAGATATTATAAGAATCAGATATTTGTAAGAAAAATATAAAATATACGTAAAGCTGGCAAACTACGAATATTCTCCTGCCAGACAAGTCAAGCCGCTTGGACCCTGGATTAAGGTATCACAACATTTCAAGTATACTGACCTGGTTTTAGGCGCCGCAAAAATATAAAGAAAATGATTTTCTCATGTTTGGTTTCACCATAAAATATAAAAGAAATCAAATATTATCAAAATTCTAAAAGTTTACATATTTTTAGATTTCTTAGTCCTTATATAATAAATATAAACAAATAAAATGAGTTTGTGAATAAATATATATAATTAATTTATTATGTTTAAACCTATTATTTATTTTCCTTTCACTTTTTCCCTATATTTTTCTCTCTATTTTCTTTCCCTACTATTTTCCAAGTTTCAAACTGAGTGAAGGAAATTTATGAATAGGTAAGAGAAACCTAACTTACTCCCAAATGTATATTTGGGTCAAGCATAAGTCACAATTTTGTTCTTTCCATCCTGATTAACTCCACATATTTTTCAATGATATTTACCTCTTCGAAAGATCCATAATCATCGTTGAATACATTGACTAGTAAGATAGAGTTAATTAGAGCATAATGACATAAATCCACATATAGGGGACTTACAAGAAAATCTAAGCATGTAATTTAATTGAAAAATGAAGTTATGATATATTAGGTTTGTTTGGTTCATGTTTTTTAAAACTGTTATTGAGAACAATTTTTGAAAACACAGAGAACACCATTTTGGTGTTCTTTAAAACTTTATTGTTATTTGAATTTAGTGTTTTCTATATATTTACTATATTCTATGTTTTTCGTGTTTCGGAATTAAAAAAATGAGAACCAAATATGTTCTCCATGTTTTCTTATTTTCTTTGTTTTTCAAAACAAAAAACAGCTTTCAAAAACTATAATCAACCCATAGCAACACTCCCTCAAAGGCCACTTAAGTGTCCTTAGAATGATACTCAAGGACTTGAACCTTTGATCAAGTAACCAAATTTTTTTGTTCCTTGGAGGCAATTCCTTGTATTCCTAAGTTTTTTTTTTTTTTTTAAAGTAAATGAATAAGTTTTATTAGCTCAAATCATTTGCTAGTACATGGGTTAGAGGGGGACCACTCTCCTTGGCCAAACCAAGAACCAGCTGCTATGGGAGTAGTTTGGTTCATGTTATGCCAGTAAAAGCTTTGCTGTAGATGATAATAATTCAAGAACAAAATGATAAAGAATTACTCACGCAAAGATGCATGAGGTTTTAACGTGGCTCGGCAAACCATGCCTACGTCCAAGGATGGGAGAATATTTCCACTATATGATAGAAAATATTACAGAGGTAGAACAACATACAATTAGGGTTCCCAAAACATCTCACATTTCCCCATTCATTGTAATCATACCCTGAACCACGAAATCACTCTCTCCAATCGAATCCTCGTTCTTCCTCACATCCCTACATACCACATAGCCTTTACAAGTCCATCTCTCTCTCATAACTTTTTCCTAGTGACTAAGAGATTGATCTGATATCTCTAACAATCTTTCCTTATCAGAAGGAAACCACATTTACAATAATATAATAACCTAATAATTATCCTATAAAATATTCTTTACAAATAGGAATTAATACAAATTAGGAATTTGAGACATATTACAATAATCTTCACCTTGGATCAAATTACATCATTGACTCCACCTTGAATTGAAATTCATTTTTGTCTTCGTCTTGTGTGCTTGAAAATATTTTGTTCTTCTAGAGATCTTCAATTCGAAGCTCTAACAATCCTCCCCTAAAACAAGTATCACTGAACATCCTCTCAAACGATCATTCATCCATCCACTCTCTTCATCCTAGCATTTTCCTTAGCGTCCATTGCGCTTTACCACACTTCTTACATGAAGCACTACCTACCATGAGAGTTTGCTCTTATCTAGAACAACTCCTCTTCATCATGGAAGAGCAACACTATAATACCCATAATTTAAAAAAAAAAAGAAAAAAAGAAAAAAGAGGGGTTGTTTTGAAAATTCTCAAAGTTGGAAGGGGCTCTTAACTAATATAGGAATGTGTTGCTAAAAGAGGGTTTTCCTACACAATCCTAACCTTCTTCATCCTTTTTTTTTCTCTTGAGGAGAGGAGAGATGAGCTAGGGTTTCTAAGAGAGGGGCTTCAAGCTTCAAGAAACATCAACCCCAAGTAAGTATTACTTTCCCCTTTTGATTCTTAGTAGTTAGGGTTTTCAAATGTTTAGATTTGCAAGCCTAGGGCTTTCTAAAACTTTAAAATATGAAACCCAAGAAATGATTAAAAGGAAGGAGAGAGTTATATGTGTCCTGATTAGTAGCTTCATGCTCATGTATTTGTGGTACCTCACTCTTGGAAACTTATATTTGAAAACCTAAGGTTACTTAAACTTTCAAGTATGAAACCCTAGGAATGTAGGAAAGACATAATATTGAGAAATTTGTTTGGGAGTTGGTATTTAATGTATTTTGGTAGTTCTTAGACTAGCAAACTTTGGATTTGAAACCCTAGAGGATTCCCTACAAGTTACAAAGAACCACTTGTTCATAAAAGATTTGGGAATTTCAACCAAAAATAATGTTTTATGGAAAAATCCCTAATTTTGGGGATTTAAGGAATCGATAAAGTTGGAAAATGGATGATGTTGAGGCTCTTGTGGAAAATTGCCTAATTTATTTGAAATTCTCAAGCTAAAGAGCCTTTGAGATTTTAGAGATTTAATATCGTCTAGAAAAGAAAAATAGGAAATTATTTTTTTTGTCTGTCAGATGTTACTCATATTATTTAAGTGATTTGTGACCTCGAGGCTTCTCGTTTTGTTAAAATTTTGAATAATTGAGTGCAAGGTAGATTAATGCAGCTTTTCCTATAAAAAAAAAATATTTTGCTAGCATAGTGAATATGAGTTTTGGAATTTTCAAGTTATTTAAATCACATGCATGGATCAAATACATGTTTTATATGGAAAATGGATTTGAGATTGTTTATGGTAAAAATTGAAAGTTATGGTGATATACTTGTATTTTTGTGAAATTGGAAACATGAAGAAATAACTAATTTTGGTTTATGTGGCCCCTATCAATGGGTATAAACTTGACAAATACGACCCCTGTCAATGGGTATAAACTTGACTAATATGGCCTCGGTCAATGGGTATAAACTTGAGAAATACGGCCCCAGTCAATGGGTTATGGTAATTGATATAATGGACCTCGTCAACAGTTAGAATAGTTAACATTTTATTTGAAACAAATACTTCTGAGAATCATGAGTATTTGTTTTTGAAAAATTGGTAGATTTGACTATGATATGGAATTGTTTGAGAAATAGAAAATATGATGAACATTGGTTTGAAATATATTTATCTCTTATTTTTCTTGTATTTAATGATTTTATGATAATTTTGAGGAAATAAAGAAAAATATGTTATATCTCCAATTTTGAGAATTTTAAAGTACTTGATTCATGAAACTGTATTAAAAATCTTTATTGGGTTTTTAGCTCACTCCTTATTGTTGATCAATTTCATGTACTTTAGACATTGGCAATGAGTGATGCTGGGGTAGGCATGGATGGGAGTTAAGAACTTTTTGAATTAGTGTTTGCTTAGAAAGACGTAGGATTGCTAAACTATTTTATTGTTTTGGGATTGAATGTTTGTAAACTTCATTTGGAGAATTTATGTTGCTATATTGTTATGTTTTGAGATTATTAGATTTGAAGAATTTGTCTTGTTGGGAGATGTTACCTTAATGATATGTTGTTATACTTTAAGGGAGAATTTATGTCATTGGAAATTGTTGTTTTTACAAAGTTAGTTTAAATTTTTGTAAGTATATTCACACAAAGAGGATTCAAGTATGAATGTTAATGCGCCATTTACTGTGTGGCTTTAAAGTGCACTATATGCGACAGGCACAACACCCTATTCATAGTCAAGCTTAATGGTATCGGTACAAGGATATGATCCCGTAATTGCCAAAGTGTATGGGCTGAGTTAGATTGAGTGACGATAATTGTTTGTTATTACTATTATTATTTTTTATATATATATGCAATTAGTTTCATTGAAAAACTACTTTCGTATCTTCCTATTATTTTCTTCTGATATGTCTTGAGATGATAGGTTGTGCCTACAAAGAGCACCATTTCTTCTCACGGTAGTGAGGCATCAAGGGATAATGCACCTTTTAGAACTATTGAAAACTCGAATATCCCTCCTAGAGTCATTGAACAAGTGGTGGCACCTCCTCTAACAATTGAAGGAATAGCTCAAATGCTACGTAATTGGGAGAGAATGATTGAGATTCAAACCCGTGCTACAGAAATTCACCAAACCGCCGGCTACTGTGCTTGGGTTTCTAAGAGTCAAACACACCTAATTAATCATCTACATATTAGTGGCACCTTCGAACAGTTTAAGAAGTTCAACCCTCCTACTTTTAAAGGAGAGTTTGATCCAATAGTAGTGGAATCATGGACTCTTGATCTTGAAAAGTACTTTGATGTTTTGAATTGCTCTGAGATGCCAAAAGTTGTGTTTGCTACTTTGTTTCGTACAGGCACACCATTGGTGGAGGATGTAGAAAGGCTTTTGGGGAATGAGGTCCGCTATGGGATAAGTTTAAAGAAGTCTTCTTCAAAAAATACTTCCTGCTGAGGTAAAATCACAAAAAGGAATTCGAGTTCATATAGTTAAGACAGAGCAATATGACAATTGCAGAGTATGAGACTAAGTTCACTCAGTTGTCCCGTTTTGCCTCTGACCTTATATCTCCCGAGAAACGAAAAGCCTTCCGTTTTCAAGAAGGTTTGAGTCCATTTTTAAAGGATAAGCTCTCCCTTCATAAGTTGGAAACCTATTCAAAAGTGGTAGAGAGTGCCCTCATAGCTTAAATGAGTGCTTAAGAACTCCAACTGTATAGGGAGCAACACAAGAAAGGTAGATTTGATTATCCTCAAGGTGTTCAAACACAAAAAAGGGCAAGTACTTCACGAGATAAGGCTATCATACCAACCACTGGCAGAGCACAGTGGTCTCACTCCATGTAGTGCGCGTAAGCAACATGGTGGTACCGTAGCGCTGCATTGGTTCAGTTTTTAATTATGGTGAACGTGGTCATTTTGTTCGAGATTGCCCACGAATAAAGGATTCTCAAGCACATAAACCAGATGATGGAAAGCCTAGGCCAAGGACCCAACAGAGAGTGTTTTCCATGACAAACCACTATTACAAAAATTCATGTTTATGACGGTTCATTTTATGATGCTTTTAAAAAAAATGTCATTGTTTTAATATGATTAAATGTACAATGACACTTTATTTGAAGCGTCATTTTCTTGAGTATTTTTTTCAATTTTATTTTCTTATTAGAAATGTCATAGTCCCCAGCACTGAAGATAAGAACTCAACCTTACATTTTAAAATACTCTCAAACCCTACCTTTTAAATCCCATCTCATAACACTAAATTCTCAAGGCCTTTCAGGGGAGGCATCTGTGGGAGGCAGTGAGAAGAAAAGCCTCAGTATTTCAGGTCGATGATGAGAGGTTACTGGAGAAAGAAAAAAATCGTGACATACTTTTTAGGCTACTGGACAATGGAACCTCATAGATCTCAAGGAGCAATGAAATTAAATGTAAGTTTGAAACTAGCAGATGTAGATTATAAGTAATTTAAGATCAGACCTATTAAGGTGATCCAAGGTGCAAAGCCAAGCCAGTAATTCTCTTATCACATGTTGAATAGGTTTTGAAGCATAGAAATTGGTATAAAATCTTATATTCATCACAAAAAAAATTGTACTAGTTCAAAGGATCGTAAGAATCTATGAACATAGTGGGAGTATGACTTTTATTCCTCCTCTGAGACGATGACTAGAAGCCACCCTAAGGTGCAAGCCAATTGCACAGATCTTTCACACCAACCGATTCATAATGACGCCCCAGATCAGATATAGGTCCATGATAGTGTTGGTGTGCCTCGTGGCCTTAGTATCGAGGTTTTCAAGTTCGCTTACTTGAGAAGGTATGTGTGTCACAGCCACAACCAACGATTTCCCCTGTTGCAACCTTCAGGTATGAAATCCTTCTTTCTCATAAGTTTCAATTTTTTTTTCCTTTACATGCGCAAGACTTGGAAGTATTGACACAAAAATGGAGTTGTTCTAGATTTTCAAGATTTATATGAATAAAAGAAATGGCCTGAATGTTTACAAGATTTATTCTTACCATAGAGAAGAAGGTTTCTTTCTAGAATTGGAAATAATGTTGTGGATCCTGATACTCTGAACCTTTAGGGGTTTATACAAGTCCAATCTTAGATATTGGATATTTTTTACCTTGTTTTATTTAGTGGTAAAAGCTTTTATTAACACCAAAAATTAAATTAATTAGATTTATATGAATAAAAGAAACCTCAAGTATTTTTAGATGTGTTATTACCTTAATTAGAGATTTTTATAAATAAGTTTAGACATTTTAGAAATATGGAATATATATTGTTTTTAAATTTATTATTTAACACCGTACTAGTTTTACTTCAGGTCCACCTCAATGTAAGGTTTGAATTTAGAACAGTTAGAAAATTGTATGTTGTGGTGACCTTATAATACATTCAAGTATGGAGTTAGAGGTATGATTAAGTGATGTTTGGATGTTTCCGATCTGCATTTGGTTTTTCTGTATATAGTTGTATCTACGATTTTCATGATATTTATCAAGGGCACCATGGAAATGGCATTGGTGCATTGTTGGTGGGGTTGATGGGGATAGTGCAGGTCCTCTAGTGCATGAGTGCTAAGGCTGAATTTGTCAATTAGCCGGATGCTATCGCTGGTTCGGGAGATGGTTGTCGTTACCATCAGATAAATCAAGTCCAAAGATCTCGTGAAAGAGGTCATTTCGTCCAATTGCTAGCACATGGTCACTTCGTCATAACTATACAAGGCATGCCATTGAATGGTAATTTTCTCTTTCTTCTTTACTTTTATCTATGGTGGTCTCTCTTCTGCAACTAGTTTCTAGTTGATTCCAGGCTAATTAGTCATTTATTATGCATTCAAATTTTGGGCATTTTCAATGCTTGATTATAAAGAAGACAATAATTGAAATAGACTACCTTTTCTAAGCTATTTAGGTTGGTTCAAAAGTAGTCATAACCCACCGAAGCATAAGAGAACATGACATCCAAAAGGTTTTGTTCGGGGAAGTAGTCTTAAATGCCAAACTATCCAAATGTATGTATGACGGAATTTGCATTTGAAGTGGCATTTACAATGAGAACTAACAGAGAGTTCTTTTCTTGAAAATTTGAGGCATACTACCGATGGAGAACTATAAGATAGAGATTAAAAGGAATCCCATAAATCCTTTTGCCTTTCACTTGAAAATGACTTTTCGTTTTCATACTAATCCAAACTGGATGTATTCCACTGAACCCGCAGTCCCAAGAGTATGGAAACCGCCATCAACCATGTGTCTTTAATTTGGCAAAAGAAATAAATTAAAAAGAAATGAAAATCAATTCTCTAACTACTAAAAACTAAGCCACTAGTTTCATGGGTCCGAAGTCCAGCACCACCCACGCCCCACCATACCACGCTGGGCTGATAATTGTTTCTAGCTTCGCTTCTTCCCATACTCGAAATACAAATTTCATGTTTATGTGTTTTCTAGGTTTTCCGTACTCAATTTCTCCGCTGTAATTGCTGCTCTCTTCATTTTCTTTCTTCTTGCTTTATCATTCGTGGCTTCGATTTAATGATACTAGAATTGCGTATCAAATATCTGGAGGATTTTGTTTTGATTTTTTTTCAAGTTTTTCATTTTTGTGGGTTTTGGTGTTGAGATGTGTGTGTGATGGATTGCCCATGTGGCTTCTCTTTCATCGTTAACTCTTTACTTCGTTCTTGTTCTGAGAAACTGTGATTTCAATGCCAAAAGAATAGGAAACTTCACATATTTGAATTAGCGAGAAAAAAGTGATTTAAGTTTCTACTTCTCTTCTTTTCTATGTCATTTCCAAGGTACCAAACAAACAAAGCGCTGGTTATATTTGACTTTTTTTTTTTTATCTCATTTAAGTGTGTTTAAGTAGTCTATAGTACTCTCTCTTTTTCTAATATAAATATATATATATATATATATATATATATATATATATATATATATATATATATATATATATATATATATATATATGTCGTCTATTTTAATAAGCTTAATTTAAGTACAAAAAAGATTGTTCAACATTCAGATCTCGATTTTATTTATTATGGTTTAAATATTTATGCTCTCAGGCTATCATGTCCATAATTTGAATGGCTCCTATCAAACATCTCACGCATAAAGTAATCATTAGCACTATCTAGAATGAGCATTTCATCAATGTTCCAGCTTTCAGGATCTATTTTTTGAATTATGTTTCAATATTTTTGCTTCAGGGTCAGCCGCGCTTTTGTGAACACATAATTAACTGAAAATTGGAGATCACAAATGTGATGGAGTATGAGGCCATTGCATAGGAAAAGTTGCCCAAGATGATGTTCGACCATTATGCATCTGGTGTAGAGGACTAGTGGACTCTATATCATAATAGACATGCCTTTTCAATAATTATGTAAGTCTCTTTTCCTTCTTCTTTATTCTTTATTTATAGAATCCAATACTCCATCTAAATAATGAGACTAGAAACCCTTGGTTCTATGCTTTAGTATTTTGTTTCTATATGAACAAACTTGTGTCGTAATCAGTGTTGATATTCTTTCCAAATATTCTTATTTTCTTTCAATTGTTTTCTTAAAGGTTTGGGCCCCACATTCTTATTGATGTAACCAAGATAGATATGACCACCACTGTCCTAGGTTTCAAGATTTCAATATATACCACTCTTTCACCTTGCATTGCCACTCTTTCCATCACCGTGAAAATGTTAAACCTTGTTTTATAACTGACTCTTAGTTCTTTGCAATACCTAGCTAGGAGCATCATGTTATGATGCAAATTGATAGCATAGTGCTTAAAAATTATATTTGAAGCATTAAAATTTTTTTTTTTTTTTGAACATGTCATGAAGACAATTTTCAGGGCAAGCTATTCTATGTGTTCAATTTTGGAACCCATGAAATTAATTCATTGAAGTTATTACTTATTCATGTGTATAAGGACGGGAATATAGTTGCCCAGCTTGTGAGAAGAGCTGAGGGGGCAAGCTTCAAGGCTATTGCCCTCACTGTTGATACCCCCTCGGCTGGGGCACAAAGAAGTTGGCTTCAAGAACTAGTGTGGACTTTGGCTCAAACACCATTATTAGAAACATGATTATTGTGTTGCATTTGGTTTATAGTTAACAATTTGTCTGTGTGTTTATTTGTCTGATTTACTTTACCTCCATTCCTGAGTCTGAAGAACTTTGAAGGCTTGGACCTTGGGAAGATGGATAAAGTAAGTAGTTATACTTGGTAGATTTAGATTAGTGAGCAACTTCATTTTTTATATCATTTTGGTCATGACTTACTCAATGGGGTTTTGCAAGATAATGACTATGGACATGCTTCATAAGTTATTGGTCAAATTGATCAAATCCTGAACTGGAAGGTGAAGAGTCAGAGATGGATTTGTGTTCGAGATAAAAGTACACAAGATCTCAAGATCGTCATAACATAGTTTTAGCATTTGCTAAATGGAGGTGAGGAAGCGGTAGTGAAGGTTTTTCTAAACAAGATTTTCTTGAATTATGTTGCGATAAATGGACATTTGCTGCGATTAGGATTTACTTGTATAAATAGTTTCTCTTAGCCTTTAGACAGGATGTGAAGTGGCTTTAGAAAATCACCAGATTTCCAATTCTAGTAAAGGGTGTGCACACTGCTAAGGATAGTAAGAAAGTTGCCTAGCCTATTTTCAATCGCTGCCATTCTGATTCCATGTATGGATGTTAAAACATTAACATATTCTTTTGTATAGGTTTTGATTATGCAGCTAGGCTAGCTATACAATTAGATAATTGCATAATTTATGTGATATTTGTAGGGCAAATCTGGTTTACGCTGACACCTATCTCGGGGCTCATGGATGTGATTCGTCGACCAGCGGCTGTAGATATCGAGTGCCCCGATATCACACTCATGTGTCTCATATATCAAGACCCATTCCTACATATTTAATTCACAATAATCACAGTCTCTTTACGGTCCCTTTGATACCAAAAAGGAATACATGTTTTGGTTTTACTCGAATATAATACAAGACAAAAACAAAACAAACAAAGTCGTATCCGGCTCTCATACCATATGCGTTCCCATATGCGGGTCAGCCGCCTGCACTGGACCTGTACCTGAAAGGGGGATCCCACAACGAGGTGAGTAAAGCCCAATAGTGATAATCTCCTACAAGGGTTACTCCCCGCCTAAGTGCTCATCACGGTGATCAAAACCCGACCGATACATATCCAAGTAAAAATTAATACACATGAATATAGAGCATGTCATGCATGAAATGTTATCATGCCCATATCCCAAGTCACTCACCGACTCCCTTACACATACCTATGCCAAGTGTGACAACCTAGTCATTGGTAGTACCAATGACCCACATATATTGAACCCTTACCGGCTCACCAATACCCACTGCAAGTGCCAATGGGAAACTAATCCCGAGTCAATCCCGACTCCTTTCACACAACTCGAAGTCTATGTGTTAATCGTGTGTCTTATTTTGTACAACATAACTTTTTAGATTACACCGCGGGTCTCTTACCCCCGTAATAGAACTTTTCGGATCACACAATGGGCCTCTTACACCCAATGTTCCAAGATTTTTACTTGAGAGGATTAACGGACCCCTTCTTGCTCCGCCCAACACACGTTAATTTTATTTAACTTTTATACCACCATGAGTCTCAATTGGACGTTGTCCGTTTTGAGCTCACCACACATTCAACAAGAATGGTGAATTTACCATTTATATGCACCCACACCCAACTCCACGTGATGATACTGTGCATATGCAATGCTAATGTCACTGTAATTTCTCATATTACATGTATGATGCACACTACATGAATCATTCGTCGATTATTGCCATGTAATTACCATGCAAACATATATCTAAGCATATAAATTCCATATACTTCCATGCCAATATATATATATATATACATCATATCAAACATATTAGCATTCATCAATCCATGACTAAGCAATAATGCCATATAACCAGCTACGAAATTTGAAATGATGGTAATTCACACCCATTCTGATAGCTTCTGACACGCCGTGCAATGGTCATGTTAAAACCCGGTTATTCACTTCGATGCAACTAAGCAACCTGCACACTCGGTTCAAAACATAGATTTTAGCAAGGTTATGATCACCCACTATCCTCCACGAGCACATGTCTGGAATCTTAACTCAATAGGCTTTCCAAGAAGTTATGGTTGTCGGATTGGAAGTCACATGAATATCCGACCCTGAGTCGATGACCTAACGTCCAATACTTTGGAAAACGCAGATTTAAGATAGTTATACTCACCTACTGCCATCTACAGGCATATGGCTAGAATTTTGACTAAATGGGCTTTCCATAGAGTCTAAGAACACTCAAAACAGAGTTCGGACGAAGAAGTTATGGTCATCAGAGAGTTGGGAAGGCCTCACGGCAGACCGGGTTGGGCGATAACCGCTAGCCAGGCGGCTAACCGCTAACCGGCTGCCCTAGCGCTGGCCGGCGGCCTGACAGCTGGTTGGTTGTCCACAACCACTAGTCGGCGAGCCACGACGTAGCCCGGTGGCCACAACCTCTAGCCAGGGCGGCGCCAGCCTTCTTCAGGCGGGTCTGGCAGGCTAACCCCTGGCCCAGGCCCCCAGCCCCTAGAACCGAGCAGCCTAACACCGCTAGCCGGCAGCCCTAATCGCTAACCGGCAGCCCTAACCACTAGCCGGCAGCTCTAACCGTTAGCCGGCAGACTTAGTCACTAGATGCTTAGCAGCCCTTCCACTTAGATTGTTTAGAGTAAATGGACCATAACTTAGGCTAAAGAGGTCCGATTTGGGAAATTCAAAAGCCTAACATCAAGTTCACTAATGTGGGTACAATTTACCTGAATGACTCACTTCCAAATTCCCTTTATTTCCCACCCAAAAACCATTCATAAAGTCTGGCTAGGGCTTATGATCAAAATAGGGTAACTTCCCTTAGTTCAAAATGCAACCAAACACTTCCCTGGGGGCAAGACACCACCACACAACCCTTAGGGTAGAAAATAACCAAAGTATGAGAAGACCTACCTCTTAGAGTTTGTCGAAACTCCGTTCCGGTCTCTCTTGGAAAACTCTTTACCTTAGAGCTGCTTTTCTTCTTGATCAAGAGCAGCCGGTCGATCGTTGGAAAATCTAGAGAAAAGGTAGAGCCTCTCTCTCTACTTTCTTCTTCTCTCCCTTTTCCCTTTCTTCTGTTCCTCCTCTCTTCCTACCAAATTGTTTGGTCTAAAGTCAAGTGGGATGTCCTCTCTTGCCACATGTCACTCTCCTATTGGCTCCTTAGATTACACTTATCACCTTATCGATCTACCTTAGATTTCTATCCAATCATGTGTTGCCACATGTCTTTTATGGGTCCCACTTGAGCTGTTTGTTTGACTTAACCTGCACTTGACATGAAGCACACGGTGTTGCTTGCTCCAACATGTGCCGTGTCCCCATGCCCCACCTCGATGCCTCCCAAACATGAAATTACGGCGGTCTCGAATTCAGTGAAATTGATGTGGTAAATTTAGATTTTTGTGAGACGATTCCAAAGGTGAAGTCTGTTTCATCATCCAAGATCTAGAAATATTTCATATTTTCCCACTGAAATTATCGTTTTACCCTTTCTCAGAAAATTGAATTTTCTCGGGTTTTACAGATTTCATATTCAACCTAACTAATTAGATAATTGAATAATTTCTATGACCTCAAGTCACATTCAGTTTCATATTTCTATGACCTCAAGTCCATATTTTGCTCAAAAAATAAATAAATAAATAAATTTCCCTGTGTCCATATCACTTTTTTTTTTATTAGTTTAAGATACTTTAAGTAGCTTTCCTAGTTCGGAATACCATACAACTACCCACAAGTCTCTTACAAATCCACTGCCCTCCAAGATGTCTTGCAATAGCTTCTTGAACCTCTACATCTCTTATAATTCTCCATAACTCCATCTGCTTGTGCTAAAGGTTGGGGTGGGGTATGGGAGGTTCTAGGTTCAAGTTCCAACATGGACCAAAAAAAAAAAGTGTATCTCCAAAATGGACCAAAATTGTAAAACCCGAGAAAATTCTAATTTTCTGAAAAGTGGTAAAATGGTAATTTCGGTCAAAATCCGTGTGACAAAAGTCACCTACTACATGTACTCATGTGACACATGTTGCATGATTAGTGAGAGGAGGAGATGAATGGCTTAGATTAAGCCATATGTCAAAAAGCTTTTAAAATCAAACTAAATGACACAAAGGGAATTAAGTGAAAAGATTAAAAATAAGACAAAAAGACCATCATCTTCTCCATTTTGGCAAAAACGGGCAGTGAAGGGGACGAACCAGTTTTTAGAGAGAGAAAGTGTGACTTCTCTCTAGATTTCCCGACTTCGAACAGAAGTAGGTTCTCGTCCCGACGAAAAGCAAAGTTGATCTACGCTACAAGGGCTACACGTGGACACGATTTTTGTGGAGTTCCAACAACTCCAAGAGGTAGGGGTCTTTTCCTACTTGCTTTATTGCTGACAAGAGCAACCATGAATGGATAAGGATGTTTTGAGTAAGATGGCGTGTGTTTTTCGGTTCCAACAATTGGGATTGGTAGAAAATCCCTATGGTGGTGTGACGATCTTGAGCCCTGAGGTTTCCATTCACGTGATATGTTGTGTGATTTTTGTGTTGTTTTGGTAATTCAAAATGAATTGCTTTATTGGTTTTTTAGCCCATGTGAACCAATTTTGGTGTTATTGTTGTAAATTGAATAACATGATTTATGTGAGTTAATTTTGTTAATATATACATATAAAATATATTAGCATGAATTGTTTGGAAATGACATAATGCATTCCATATGCACCGAGCACCCTAGAACGATAGGTGTGAGTACATGACACAAAAATGAAAATGGTTGTGAAAGGAATTTCGAGGAATATTTTTAGAAGAATTGCCTTGGAGAGTTGTCCAACAGTTCGTCTCAGAGGCGGACCCATGACTGTTTCGGAGGATTACCCAGCAATTCGCCTCGGAGGTTGTCAATGGATTTACGAGCTCGGTGGCAGTAGGTTTTTCGAGAACAAAAGCCTTTTGTTTTTGAAAGCGTATTTTTTCTCAAATTGAAGCAGGCACATGTGTGAGGAGTCGGTGAGACTCGAGACATGGGATTGGGCATGTAGACATTCAAGTAGGATCATGTATTTGCTTGAGTGTGTTTGGTTGCCATTACATGTGAACTTAGGTGGGGAGTAACCCATGTAGGAGATTATCGCTACTTGGCTCACCCTGTCGAGGGATCATTATTTTAGGTACAGGGAGTGTACGGAATGACGGCGCTCACTAAAGGCCGCGTTTTAGAAGAAAGCCGGATTGTGGCTTTGACATTTTCTTAGTAAAACATGTATTAGAACTCTAAATTTTGATATATGTTTTAGTTAAGAGTAATATAATAACTCTTGAACTATTATAATAGAGTTGATGTATTTTGTTGAGTATTGATGTATGGGCCCAAGTGGCCATTTTTACTCATGTATAGGTCTCATAATATGAGACACAGGTATTCCGCAGGTTGACGGGTTGTCAACGAGACACTCCGGGGATTTGGGGCATCACAAAAATTTTAGGTACTAATAACATTGAACTGAAGAGCTCTTATAGTATAGCTTCACTTGGAGATAAAACTTTTACATTCACATTGGCTTATAAGAGGGACTGATAGAAGTTGTCCAACTGTAAAAATCACATTTCTTAGTTTTCCATTATGGGGATTCATGAGAGAACGCTTTGTTCACCTTAGGTCAACAAAAATTCCAACCTGCACTGGTTGAAGTCATCCCACCTTAAGGACAAGTTTTCCCAAAGTTATGTTACTATAAGTTTGAGCAATTGTGAAAAAAGGCAACTGGAAAAACAATGTGAAGAGGAGGGTGAAAGGCAATGTAGAAACCATGGTGGGGAGCTAACTTTCTTAGAGTAAGTATGTCCATGTATCTAGGAAAATTATAGCTTTCATCGTAGATAATGAGTCCCTATTTGTTTTATATAATAAACCAGTTTAGGAATGTTGTGAAAAAGGCTATCAATATTGTGTTATTGTATTTTTTCTTCTTCTTGAAACTAAGGGGTAAGAGTTGGAAACTCGGTAACTTTATTATCTATTTTGTGTTTTGAGAGTGTAAACTTGACTAGAATTTAGAATATATCCATTTTCTAGTAAAAAATGAGAAAGGTGGCAGTTTATTACATTTTTAGGAAGACCAATAAGTTTTCAATTGAAACTACTTGACAATTTCTAGTTTTTTTTCTCTTTTACACTATCTATTTTTATTGTTAACTCTATCAAACACTAGCTCTAAGAAAACAAATTGATTCCTCTTTTGCAATAACAAAATCTTACACAAAGTTAGGATTAAAAAATGTTATGTCAGTCTATAAACCAACAAGTTGGGATATTTATGATTACTATTCAATATAATTATTTCTTCAATAAATTCTCACTTTAACTTTTAGCCTCATGTTTATTTTTCTTATTATACTTTTCATTTATATTGATTCTAATGTTCCCTTTTTTTTTTTAATTTTTATGAAAGTTATAGTTTCAATTATACTTATGGTTGTTGCACATATAATTTAAGTTTTAATTTCTCCAATTTGTTCTGATTCCCATAATAAGAAGTGGCTAGCGAGGAAGAGGGAGAAATCATTATGTTAAAAGAGGTGATGCCGAAAAGTATGAAGACTACATCAATATTTGTTCTTTTGTTGAAAGAATTAGGAATTGGGATATGACTTGTGGTTATTATGTATAAGTGATAATATTATTGTTTGGAACCAAGTTATTGTGTACAAATATTTTAAGATATTTTTAGCAGTAAAATTAAATTTGATTGTAGTTTCTTTTAAATTTTTATTTCATTATATAAGAATTCATTATTTTAATAAAAGGATACGAATATTATTTTTAATATAAAATTTTAAAAGTATAGTCAATCAAAGATGACACTCTAGAGCATGTCATTGATAAAATGTATGAACAATGACCCTCCCTTTAAAGCGTCATTGTTATGGGTCTCATTTCACTGGAAAATGTTCAACGATGATGTTTTTTATGAGTGTCATTGTTAACGTTATCCAAATATAATGCTTATAAGAAGCGTCATTGTTGTCCAATATATATAATGACAGTCGATGTCATGACACTTTAGGGAAGTGTCATTGTAACTCTTCCATGACACATTAACTGCATCATTGATTAACTTTTTCCTTGTAGTAAAACAAAAGATTCTCAAGCACTTAAACCAGATGATGGAAAGCCTAGGCCAAGGATCCAAGGGAAAGTGTTTTCCATGACAAGTAAAGATACTCGAAGCCCTCGCGGATGTTGTCACAAGTATTGTCGGTTTCATTCAAACCGATTCGACACTTATTGATCCAAGAGCTACCCATTCTTTTATTTATGCTTCTATTGTTGATTTGTTAGGCTTATCTACTAGCTTGCTACAATTTGATATGCTTGTCTCGCCCGATTGGGAGAATCCTTTTTAGCTACGAGTTATTAGAATGATAGTATTGTGTTTGGGGTAGAGAACTGCATGTGGACATGATATTGTTACAATTACATGATTTTGATATCATATTGGGAATGGATTGGCTAACAACTCACTATGCCCTAGTTGATTGTTTTGCTAAGAAGTTAACCTTTCATATTCCAGGACAACCTGAATTTTGTTTTGAAGGGAGCTCTAGAGATACTCCTGCTCAATTGATTTCAGTTATGAAGGCTCAATCCTTACTCAAGAAAGGTTACCAAGGATATCTGGCTTATGTTGTGGGAAATGATAAGGATGTGAAGTTGGATGATATTTCTAGAGTAAGAGATTATCCCGATGTATTTCCTGAGGAATTACCTAAACTACCAACAAAAAGGGAAATTTAATTTACCATCGAGTTAGTGCCAGAGACAAATCCTATCTCTAAAGCACCTTACCAAATGGTTCCTTTAGAGCTCAAGGAGCTAAAAGCATAGTTTCAAGAAATGCTTGATAAAGGTTTTATTAGACCTAATGTATCACCTTGTTAAGAAAAATGATGGAACTTTGAGATTATGTATTGATTTCAGGGAGTTGAAAAAGGTCACAATTAAGAACAAATATCCATTGCTCAAGATTAATGACCTATTTGATTAGTTACAAGGGTCTTGTGTTTTCTCTAAGATATATCTTAAAACTAGGTATTATCAGCTTAGGGTGAAGGGCTAAGCCAATTAAAGATTGCTTTTTGTACTAGATATGGAGATTATGAGTTTTTAGTGATGCCATTTGGTTTGACCAATGCCCCAGCCGCTTTTATGGATTTAATGAATAGGGTTTTAAAACCTTAGCTGGATCAATTTGTGGCGGTCTTCATAGATGATATTCTAGCGTATTCCAAGAATAAAGAAGAGCATGAGAAGAAAATACGTGTTGTTCTTCAAACCCTAAAAGAGCACCAAATTTTTGCTAAGCTTAAGAAGTGTGAGTTCTAGCTTGATCAAATTTCTTTTCTTGGCCATGTAGTTTCCAAGGATGGAATTTCGGTAGACCCAGGCAAAGTAGAAGCAGTGTTGAGTTTGAAAAGGCCTACCATAGTATTTGAGGTTAGAAGCTTTTTGGGTATGGTTGGATATTATAGACGCTTCATTGAAGGCTTTTCCAAAATTTTCTTACCACTTACTAGACTCACTCAAAATAATGCCAAGTTTGTGTGGAACAAGGAGTGTCAGAGTAGTTTTGAAGAATTGAAGAAGAAGTTGATATCTGCTCCAGTGTTAATTATTCCGTCTAGTTCAGGAGGATTTGTTGTCTATAGTGGTGCATCACGTCAAGGTTTGAGTTGTGTACTCATGCAACATGGGAAAGTGGTGGCATATGCCTCTAGGCAATTGAAGTCGTATGAGCAAAATTACCCCACTCATGACTTAGAGTTGGTGGTTGTGGTTGTTGTACTTAAGATTTGAAGACATTGCTTGTATGGTGAGACATGTGAGATTTATACAAACCACAAAAGTTTGAAATATTTATTCTCCAGGAGTTAAATATGAGACAAATAATGTGGATTGAACTCCTTAAAAACTATGATTGTAGCATTTTATATCATCCCGGTAAGACAAATGTAATTGTTGATGCCTTAGCAGAAAGTCATATGGATCTATGTAAACTTTGAGATCAAAGCATGCTTAGTTGTTTTTCCTGGTTAAAGGCCTATGACTCAATTTCAGTTTATGGACACATGAGTTTATTGACTAATTTTTTAATGTGGCAGGACCTAATTGAGAAGATTAAGTCTTCACAAAAGGATGATCCAAAGTTAGTAGGCATCATGGATAAGGTGAGAAAGGGAGACAAATTTGATTTTGTATTGATGGATGATGATAATTTGAATTTAAAGAATAGGCTATGTATTCCTCACGTTGGGGGATTGAGGAGAGAACTCTTAAAAGATTTTCATAACTCTAGATTTACAGTTCATCCTAGAGAAACGAAGATGTATAGCGATATGAAGCAATTGTATTGGTGGCTTGGACTAAAACGTGATATTGCGAAGTTTAAAGCACAATGTTTAGTTTGCCAACAAGTGAAAGCTGAGCATCAACGACCTGGGGGAAAGTAACAACCCCTTTCTATTCCTTAATGGAAGTGAGAGAATACTACCATGGATTTTTGTTCAGGATTCTGAAATCCCGCCGGGAGGTAACTCCTCAGTAATGAGTGTGGAATTGTTTTTATGGGTGACGAATCCAGCTCACTTTAGCACCAATCAAACTACCTTTAAATTGGATAAGTTAGCCTCCTTATATGTTAAAGAGATTGTTAGACTACATGGAGTACCAGTATCCATTGTTTTAGATAGGGACACCCGTTTTACTTCCAAGTTTTGGAGGAGCCTACAAAATGCTCTTGGAACCCTACTAAACTTTAGTACTATGTTTCACCCACAAACAAGCGGTTGGTCAGAAAGGGTTGTTCAAATTTTGGAGAATATGTTGCAAGCGTGTATATTGGATTTTGGAAGTGATTTGGGAGGGAATCATATGCCACTTGAGGTGGAATTTTCTTATAATAACTTTCAAACAGAAATCATTACAGGGATGATACCATATGAGGCCAGCACATGGCGAGAAACATATTTCTCCAATTTATAGGGATGATGTGGGTGAGAGGAAACTTCTGGGTTTGAATTTGGTTCAAGTAACTATAGAAAAGATTCAGCTAATACGGGAAAGGTTGAAAACAGCACAAAAAGTCGACAAAAACATTATGCTGACAACAGGAGGCAAGAATTGGAATTTTAAGTGGGTGATCATGTCTTCCTAAAGGTGTCACCAATGAAAAATGTAATGAGATTTACGAAGAAAGGAAAGCTTAGTCCCAAGAATGTAGGACCATTTTAAGTGCTTGAGAAGGTTGGTGCCTTAGCATATAAAGTGCCCCTAAAGTTGGAAAAAAAATCCATAATGTGTTTCATGTGTCATCACTAAGAAAATATGTTTATGATACATCTCATGTGGTAGAGATTGAACCAATTCAGTTGGATGAGAATTTGGCTTCGATACTATGAAAAAGGTCATTCGTAGAGCAATTGTTAAACTAGTAAAAGTTCAATGGAGTAACACTTGAAACAAAAAAACAACATGGGAGTTGGAAAGCGAGTTAAAGGAGAAGCACCCAAACATGTTTTATAACCTAGGTAAGTCAAGTTTAGAGAACTAAACTTCTTTTAAGGAAGGGGTGATGTAATACCCAAAATTTCAAAAAAAAAAACAAAAAACAAAAAGGGGGAAATAAGAGGGGTTGTTTTGCAATTTCTCAAAGTTGGAAGGGGCTCTTAACTAATATAGAAATGTTTTGTTAAAAGAGGGGACATTCTGTACAATCCTAATACCTTCTTGTAATTTATTTTTCTTCTAAGAGGGGGCTTCAAGCTTCAAGAAACATCAACCCTAAATAAGTATTCTTTTCCCCTCTTGATTCTTAGTAGTTAGGGTTTTCAAATGTTTAGATTAAAAGCCTAGGGATTTCTAAAACTCCCTAGAAATTATTATAATGTATATAGTCAAGGAAACTTAATTAGGGTTTTGATGTTTGATGTATTTTAGCAAATTCTCACTCTTGGAAACGTTTGAGAGCTAGTACTGGCACTGGGAGTAAGCCGAGCAAAGGAATGTTGGGAAATATGTAATATTATTTTTGGGGTGATATTGTGTATTTTGGTAGTTCTTGGACTAGCAAACATTGGATTTAAAACCCTAGAGGATTCGCTACAAGTTACAAAGAACCACTTGTTTATAGCAAAATCCCTAATTTTGGGGATTTAAGGAATCGATAGAGTTGGAAAATGGGTGATGTTGAGGCTCTTGTGGAAAATGGCCTAACGGCCGGTTTGCAGGCCTTAATGGACAAAGGCAGCTATCAGGATGCTTTCAGATGATGGAATATGGGGATGCATGATGAATACTTATTTCTACAGTACTCTTGAAGTACCAAGCAGCGAGGGAGTTGAAGGAGGTGGAATTTTTTATTGCAGCTAGAGACTAGAAGTAGGCAATCCAATTCAACTATCATCCTCCCGAATAGGCAGATAGTTTTTAGCCACAACAATGCACATCTAGGGCATCCAAATGGCCATTCATGGTCCCAAATTTCGCTTTGATTAACCTACCCATCCCATCCCGTATAATAAAACCAAACCCTATATATCTTCTTGTTATCCATGAATTGGAGATATATTCCAGATACTCCTCACTATTCGTCATTCAACCAATGCTTGCAAAAATATCTTAAGGATCTTCCTTGCATAATACACACATGCCCAGTGTCTGTTGGCACCGCAGTGAACCAGCAGCTTACCCGTGCATGGCGGGGAGGAGATTCACTAAGCTCGCGATTTTTTTATCTTTGGTGGGATGGACAGAGTTCAAAGTACTTTACGCCAGTCAATGGACTCTCTTTGAGAGGTTGATTGAGTTTAAGGAGGTAACGAGGAGAGATATCTATAATCATTTTTAACCATGGTTCAAAGTCGCGGTATCGATCGTAGGCTCGGGCGATCGAGGCATGCTTGATCGCTTGGTGTGTCGATCGCGTATCAATGGAAAATACATAAAATAAGATGATTAAAATATTTAAAAATTATTAAAATAATATATAGAATTATTTAGAAAATAGAGAAAGTATAATTAAAGGAAGCTAAAAAATGTAATAAAACAAATTTTTTTTATATTTAAAATTATTTAAATAGTTAAGGAAGCATTAGAGTGAAAGATATGTATCAGCTAAATGTTAGCAAAGAAAATTATTTTATATCAAACATAGCACAACTTTTTAACAAAATGTCATCAATCAATACCATTTTGAATGACGGAGGCTCAAAATCATCATCATCATTAGTCCTAAACGAAACCGCCACAATCGGGGCGATAATAATTTTGCATAGTGAAAATGTGGTTGAAAGAATTGTTCATCACTTGAATGTGTTGGCTGAGATGATTGGGGTGATGATCCATAATTAGGAAAATATGGCCTTGGAGGCTGCTCGGGCTCAAAACCTCAATAAGAAATGCTACTGCTATCAGAAGATTGGTCATATCCATAAGAACCACAAGCTCTTGTTCCAGTGGTTGAATACTGATCAAAATCACACCCTCTAAAAGCATTGGAAGAATTATCACTCTTCCCGAAGTTATGATAGGATCTATCTCCCTCTCCCGAATTAGTCGCGATCCTAGAGCGAGGATTGGAAGTGCTCATCAATGCACAGTTCTGATCGATCTGATCATGCCTTGGAATATTCATTATCAGCTAGGAAATGTAGTCGATCTTTTCCAAGTTCTTTCTTAGATTTATTCCCATATGCATGGCCTATATCCATGATCAGTATCTTGTGTGGCATAATAATTTTCATTTCCTAGCCTGACATGCCATGAATCAAACTTGATTGACATAACCGCTCTATCATGACACCACTTGCTCCCGTGATGCCACCACACTGCTCCATTGTCCCCCTTTGGTGTCTTCACTATCTTCTTGTCACCAACAATTGCTACCCCCTCTATTGTCTCTATCGTCACCATCATTACTACTAGTATTTGAAACAATTATTTGAGGAGCCTTACCTTTACGAGAAGAACCAATGTCTCTTCCTTGCACAATACTGCTTCCACGCCTACTTACCCTGTTACTTGTGCCACCATCATCGGCCTGAAATTTCCTTCTCTACCTTCTCTGAAGGAAGGTCTTGATCCGACCCGATCGAATTATGGAGATGATAAAATAGGTTCTTCTCCTTCTCGTATCCACTCATCTAATATATCATCATCATTAAAAATATGATTCAGGTCAATTGAATTGTACAAATCTTTATCACTTCGTTCTTGCATCAAATTCTTAACTCGAAGTCATACATTGTAATGGACATAAACTAACTTATGCAACTTTTTCATTGCCAAACGATTGCATAACTTTGTGTAAATCAATGACCATGTGCTCCAATTTCTTTCCGCAAGCCGGATAAAGAACACATTTGACTTAGGAACTTTGTGTGATCTTTTGAAGATGTGGACCTTCATCACCATAATTGGTCCACCATTCGAATTTATTATTAAAAAGAAAAACATATTAGGCACACATATATATTTAATAGAAAATGATGTGATTTGTATTTGTAAGAAATAAATAAATAAATATAGTGAGTACCTAGAGAATGATTTATTGCTTTTCTAGTTAGTACACTTCCAAATTCTCATTGGCCTTGACAAATATTTCACCTACATTGCTTAATGTTCTTCACTTTATTAATGCACATTATAAATACAAAATATATTATAAAATTAACACAAGTTATTGTTATACCTCGTTCATAGCTTTTGCACAATACATCGAATCGGCTCGATCTCTTGATAACCTCCTTTAGTCCAATTTTAACTTCCGGATGGTGGGAGAATTGCTTTGAATATTGAAGCATTGGATTTAAAAAATATGCTGACATAAGTAAAAAAAAAATTATTAGTTTATAATACTTTGCCTTTAAATAAGATAATAATATTATTATAAAGAATTTTTGTATTACTGCCGGCGTGCAAATGTCATAATAATTAATTTGCCTACCTTCGTCGATGACTTCCCGATACCTTTACGATGTTTGCTTAATGCGCCATAGCTAGTTTAGCTCTATCCATTTGCTTCATAAATGATTGACGGTGTGGGCTTTTATCTTAATCAACCAATTTCCAAAACTTTGACCGGAGATTCCATGATGATTTGGACTTCTTTGCCTTCTTCCAAAACCGTCCAGTAAGATAGGTTGGATGCCTTATCTCTTAAACTCTTTACCTTTCCGTCTTTGTTGAATTCACATACTCATTTGTTGTACACATCATCTTCAAATCACCCTCATAACGTATAAGACTCGAGAAGTGAAAATAAATTGATGGCAAATCGGGTTATTAAGGCACAAAGTCTCTATCCTTAGTGAACACACTTTCATCAAATTGACTACTTTTGGTATTATAAATGGCTTGTGATCGTCTTTTCTTGATCTAAAGTCTCCTTAATATCTTCGTGTTTCAGTATCTTCAAGCATTAAATCAATACAATGCGCTGCACAAGGAGACCAGAACAAATGCTTGCACTTCTCCATCAACAACATACCAGCCTCATTATCAGTGACTACTTGTACAACGTTTTCCTCCCAGCCTCATGATCTTATCCATAGGAAAAGATGTAATATGTCGTCTTAGGTAGTATGTTGGTAGTGTCGTTTGAAGAAAGGTGTATCATGCTTCTATCCCTGATAAACCATAGAGAAATTGATGATAGGCTTTCTAGTTCTAGAACTCCAACCATCACACATGATGGTGCATCCATATACAGGTCATTTGGCCTTCAATGTGTTCATATATACCTCAAGCTCTTTCACCTCCTCCTCCAGATATGCATTTCCAATTTGGTATCCTGTAGGACCCTTGATACCCGGACCTGCTTCTACTATGGTATCAATCATAGATTGATAGTAAGACTGCTATCATTTGCTTGAAAATTATTCCATTTAAGAAAAAAATTTAGAGATAGCTTTATCCACTTTCTTTGCGCCTTCAGCAGAAAACAAATTTTTTATTGATTTTTGTTTTGAAACTTGTAGGGATCAATCCCCTTTGTTGGTATGTTAGCTCCTTATATTGTGCACTAAAGCTGCGTGTCGGGTGCGCGCGTCACAGGCACCTGGGTTGTGAGGAAGTACCGCCTCTACCATTGCCCTTGTCTACATTCTTCAAAAACACAACGACTTTCTCTTATTGCATGCTTCATTTGTCTTCTTTCGAAATCAGTCATCTCAACTTCCTCAACTTCATCATAATCGGCCTCATCAATTTCATGAAAATGTTCTTCATTTAAAGAACTTAAAAGTCGTTCCTTCTTTTTTTTTCATTCGAATTTTTTCGTTCAAAGCATTAGACATATACAATCTAATACTTTGTGACACTTAGTAGGTACGCCGACATCATGCTTGTCGGGAGATATGCGATGTGTTGCTTTAATCTTGTTATGCCTCCATGAATAGCTTGTTTCCACAATACTTACATTTTGGGGGTTGCCACATTACCACCTAATGGTTACACTCCCAGCCAATATCATATTTTGAAAGCCATTAAAATGTTCGCTGTAGCAAGTATATAAGTAAAAACAAAAATATCATACGATTAAATTATTTTTCTAATATAATTGTTCTTCAGCAAAAATTAAAATTTCTACCAAGTGGTAAATAAATTTGCACAAAATTTCCATTTTCAATTAATAAATTAAAAGTGTTACTTATCTTATTTTTATTTATAATATATTACCATACTAATTTAATATTAAACAATTAGATTAAATTATTCTTATTTATGCTTGTTTTCATAATAGTAATTTTGAATTAATCTTATTTATGTTTGGTAACATAAATAAAATAATAAAAAATATTTGTAATTTATATTGTTCACAAAAATATGATTTATGGTTTTGTTAAATTATTATTCTTATTTTATTAATATTTTTTGGTAAATATATTTATTTTACTTATATTTATGGTAAATATATTTTTTGGTTGGGTACATGGCAAAAATGGGGTTAGAGAGTAGTTTCTGGTGATAAAACGACGTCGTTTTGGCCTTTTTAGAGCAAAAACAGCGTCGTTTAGAAGGCTATATTAATTTTTTTAAGTGCGCATATATCAAAACGACGTCATTTTTGGATCTGGCAGCGGGTCCAAAGCGGCGTCATTTGAATCGATTTTCCCATATCCAAAATGGCGTGGTTTGGTTTCCCGATGAACCTAAGCGGCGTCGTTTTGGTTTTGATATACCAAAGCGGCGTCATTTTATTTTTGCATTTAAAAAGCCGGAAATAATAAACAATGAAAGCAGCGTCATTTTATCTCCTACGAGCGAAGCAGCGTCGTTTCTGGGTCAAATGCCAAAGAGGAACTTGTTCCTTGTTTCCATCTGCGGAGGGAGGGGGTTCTTTTTGATCTCACGTTGGGCGATCTTCCGGATGGGAGGCGGCGGCAACGGCCGGCAGCGGTGTGAGGTTTTTGGGCGGTGGGCGGCGGACGGTAGTGAGCAGTGACCTACGAGCCACTGAAAAATCTCATATTTAGATCGAGGATTCGAGCGACGGCGACTGAGGTAAGGGTTTCTTTCCTCCTCTTCTTTCATTATTCGTTTCTTGAGATTTCGATGTCAAAATCTCAGATCTAGAACCGTTCTTCATTCTTCGTTTTTGTTCTTCGTTTTGCAATTTGTATTCATGTTGTTCAGTTGTGTTATGAGTGGTTCGAGGTTTTTGCTTTTTAAGTCTCTGAAGGTGAATATGTTTTCCGCATTTTTAGTTCGGTTGTGCGGGGGGTCGATTTTTGTCTTAGTCTTATGTCGAGTCTACCGAAGTCATCTCAGAACTCAGCTGAGCGACCGAAGTTTTACCGGGATGAGTACCGAAGTTCCACCCGTTCAACGCCGCTCTTTGTCTGGTGTCAATATCGATGCAGTTAGGGTCGAGTTGGTTACGACTCGGCCGAGTCGTACCGGACTCAGCCGATTTTTTGAACCTTGTTTTTAACCGTGAACTGAACTGACCCTTTCCATCCAGTCTCCACAATGTCCACATCCAACTCATGTCATCCTCTTCTCTAAAGCTCACTGGTACAGCTTTTTTACTAAAGGATCTATATCTCTCATTAAAGAGATCTTACATAATGTTCTCATCCCATTTCGGATCAAGCCCTTAATGGATCCAGTAGGGATTCAACGTATGGATTATGGTCATCCGACTACCAACATATGGATTCGTCCCTACCAAAAGGAGTTCGATATCCTTTCCGATTCTGCACACAAGGATATAGGCAATAGAAAAACACCCATGAAATAAGTAGGGCCATCCACATAGCCTTCTCCAAACTTTTTCTTTAATATAGGCAAAAATTGCTGATTTGTTGCTACCAATGATGGTAAGTAGATCAAGATATCTCTCTATTAGAGAAGTGTTCTCAATTTCAAGGATGGTGCACAGGTCCACTCTTGCTACTTCTGATACGTTAGGATTGAAGGTAACTGAAGATTTAGCCAAATTTACTGGTTGCCCGAAAGCCTTCTCATGCTTGTGAATTCAGTTCTTTACTTGGGTACATTTCTCTGATGTTACTCTGAAGAAGAAATAACTGTCACAGCAAAAAATAGATGGGATATTATTGGAGAACCACATGCTATTTTGCACCCATGCATGAGACCCTTTCACTGCAATACTAAAAGAGAGAATGATAATCCTCTAGTACAAATAATGAATAAATAAGGTGATAGTGGGGCACCTTCGAGGACGGATAGGACCAAGTTCCACCCGATGATGGAGCACCTAGTAGCGAACCAAACTTACACATATATATAATCACAAATCCACCCATCTCTCCCGAAAGCCCAACTTTATCAACATTTCTCTAAGAAACTGTCATTCAATTCGGTCATATGCCTTTAACATGATATGTTTTCAGAGCATTTATTCCATCTTTATCTTGTCTCTTTCTCTACATATGATGGCACACTTCAAAAACGCGCTATCATCACATTGTGTTGACCAGCGAAAGCTCTCATACCAATTTGGTAGGGAGATGCGGAAAATATAACGAAAACACACAATCTCAAAGAATATAAAGTTAGGAGAATCAAGAAATTTTATAGAATACTATCTCTCTATTTCAATTATTACATGATCTCCTATTTATAATAACAAAACTAAATCAAATCAAATCTCCTACCGGAATAAACTTTCCATAAACTTGAACACCTAAATATACTCAAATACTCATAATAGAAACTAAATATCACAACTTAATAAAATATTCTTCAACATGATCTTGGAGACTAATATAATTCAAATAGTTTCCAAAATCAAGTTTACTTTTCAACATGCCCCCTTAAACTTGATTTGTGACTCCAAGTAGCATCCTCAATCTTCTAAAATCTTCAAACTTGAGAAGCATGGTAAAAATATCCGAAAGTTGATCTTGAGATTTTGCAAAATTTAATTACACTTATTTCTTCAAAACACAATTTCTAATAAAGTGATATCTTGTGTAGATGTGCTTGCTTCAATCATGAAAAACTAGATTTTTTTATAAAGCAATTGTTGATTTGAAACCAATTTGTTACTTGTAATCTTTGACCACCAATATTGCTTTGTATCTTTCTACTTTCCTTTTTACATTCTTCTTTACCTTGTACACCCATCTTACTCCAATTGCCTTTTTCCCTTTTGGAAGGGATTTTCGTTTCTATGTGTTATTCTTCCTTATTGCTTTTTTTCATCATTCATAGCAACTTTCTTTTTTTCATCTTAAATTGTCTTTTCAAGATCTATTGGTTTATATTCTGAAAATAGACAAAAGAGGGTTAATTCATTTTGATTTTCTGTTACCTTATAAATCTCTTGTAAACTTCTTTATGATGAAGATGGTGTTATTGAAGCTTCATGGGTTGATGGAGGTGGTAATGAAAGTGGGGATCGTAGCAATTTCTTGCAAATTTTCTCTTGTGTGTTCCTTCTTCTTCTATAAGGAGGAATGTTATACTCCTCTTCTTGAGCACCCCAATCCTATGCTCTTCTTCATTAAACTTCACATCTCTACTAATGATGATCTTTCCATTAGTTGGATTGTACAGCTTGTAGCCTTTGGAGCTTGAGTCAGAACCAATAAAAGCATACTTTCCACTTTTATCATTGTTATAGCATATATCTACTTTACATATAGAGTTGTAACCTATTAGAAACTTTGTTCATTGAAATAATCTATTGCATGTTAGATTGGTTTATATATATATATTCATAATGGATGAATGAAAAATACAAGGAATTATTTCCTCCAATTCTCTCTTCTTGTTCTTTTCATGGTATCATAGCAAAGGAAGGTTCGGGTTAGGACTTCACCGTGTTTCCTTTTTCGGTAACCCATCTAGTGTTTGAGTCCCTTTCTAGCTTATCCCACTCCGATCACGTAGTGCTTCAAAACCATCGTTGTAATTGTCATGGTCAATGTCGAAAACTTTCCCATGAACTTTCAAAGGACTAATTCTCAACTCCGAATCGATAACCCCGCCATCAGGTGTGTCGTCCCTCGATCTACCTCTAGACAGAACCTCAGCTCTGCCAAGCAAACCACACACCTCCAGGCACTAGTTATTTCTCTAGCGACAACCACCACATACCGACGCTTGGGGTGCATGTGACGGTGCGTGGGTGGCTCTCCAACCATCGAATTTCACCTTCGGTGTCACCTACCATGGACAAACCCAATCAGTATCCTCTATTAGACATTCGAGCCCTACAATAGTGTTTTTCAAACACTTTTCTGTCTGATAACCTACTTTTCTGGGGTTTTTTCTTGTCTTCCTTGATTTCTTCAAGGTCTAGAGGTTTTGTGGATTGTAGAGCCAAGTTCTATTACAGTGCAATGTTTTTCATAGAAAGGTGGTTCCTTTCATTGTAAGATCCTATTTTATTGGTATTTTTCGGATTTTCAGAGGTTTGTTTGAGTTAAATCTACTTCCATGACTAACAAGAAACCCTTAGGAGGAGTTGTGTGCCATTATTGCCATAATCTAGGACATGTATGCCGGAATTGTAGTAAGTTGAAGAATAAACATCAAAGATTTCAATCTATTCCTTATCATAAGTCACTTAAGTCTGCATCTACTCCTATCTCTACACTTGTTAAGTTAGGTAAAACCAACACATATTTTTTCCATCTTCCTCCACATGGATTATTAACTCTAGAGCCACAGACCACATGACAGGTAATTCTAGTTTATTTACTACGTTTAAATCTCACCCTGCTACCTCTATTGTTGCCCTTGTAGAAGTGTCAACATCCTTGTGTCCTTGGGTCAAGGATAATTCATATGACTCCTCTAATAACTTTGACCTCTATTATAAGTTTACCACAAATCTCTTTTAATTTAATTTCTATGCGTAAACTCTCTCATACACTTAATTATAGTATATCATTTTTTTCATGATTAATATCTTATTCAAGATCTTTCGACGAAGTGGGTTATTGGTAGAGGATGCGAGTCAATGCATAGAAGTAGTCAATGCATAGGGAGATGCATTGACTCCTTACATCCTTGAAACTAAGGAGTCAATGCATGTTGCTTGTTCTATAGTTGTTACCCCATTTGAATTACATTGTCGCTTGGGTCATCCTTCTCTCCCTTGTTGAAGAAGTTGTATCATTAGTTTTCTAGCCTATCCTCATTGAATTATGAGTTGTGTCAATATGCTAAGCTCCATTGTGTGCATTTGAGTCTCAGTCACAAATGATTTTTCGCTCCTCAATTAGTTCTTATGATGCTTAAAGGTACTTGCCCAAGCTTTTGTCTCGATCAGGTTTAATTATTTTGTTACTTTTGTGGATATTTCTCTCATGTCACTTAGATTTATCTAATGAAAATTCATTCTAAGCTTTTTTCTCATTTTAATGCCTTTTATGCTTTCAAACACAATTTCATGTCTATGTTCAAACATTAAGAAGTGATAATGCCAAAGAAAATTTGTCAGAACCTTTTCAGTCCTTCATGTTACAAAATAGGATTCTTCATCATAGCTCGTGTGTTAATACACCCTCTCAGAATGGGGTAGCTAAGAGAAATAATAGACATCTTCTTGAGATTGTCCAGGCCCTTTTATTCCAAATGAATGTCCCTAAACATTTTTGGGCCAACATAGTCTCCACGACTTGTTTTTTTAATAACAGGATGCCCTCATTGGTTCTTAATTGGGCTACTCCTTATCACTAGTTGTTTCCAAATAAACCATTGTTCTCTATTGATCCCAAGGTACTTGGATGCACATGCTTTGTTCGAGATGTCCATCCTCAAGTTTCTAAACTTGATCTAAAGTCCTTAAAGTGTATCTTTGTGGGATATTCTCATGTTCAAAAAGGGTATAGGTGTTATTGTACCACTCTTCAACGTTACTTTGTGTCTACTGATGTCACATTTTTTAAGACTACCCAGTTTTCCCTTTCGTCTACTGTTACGAGTCCAAGAAAGGATGATGATTTATTGGTTTATTATGTTTCCTTATCGGTTCCTACTCCAACTCTTATTCTTGTTAAACCTCCCACTACTTAAGTATAATATTGAAGCCAAAACCCTCCATTCTCGAGTCCAACACCAGCTGCTTCAACATTAGATCTAGTCTCCAATGATGATCTTCCTATTGCTCTTCGTAAAGGTAAATGTCAACGTGTTTACCCAATTTCCTCATTTTGTTCTTATAACCATTTGTCATCACATTTATGTTCTTTTACTGAATCCCAAGATTCTATCTCTCTTCCTAAAACTGTTTGTGAGACTTTATCTCACTTAGCTACGAATGATATGGTGGAAGAAATGCGCTTTAGATGACAACAATGGTACTTGAACTCGTACGCTTACTTGCTGAAGAAAGCCAATGGATGTCACCAGTGTTTCAGAATTTAAAGCACTGAGGTTCAGCCAGTTCATTGAAAGCACTACAGCTATGGGTACACTTAGACCTATGGCATGCACTATTCCTACACTTTTTCCCCGGTTGTTAAGATGAAATATGTTCGGCTTTTTACTCTCGACCGCCACTTATCATCGGGATTCCAATTTCACCTGATATTAAGAACTTTTATAAGGACTCAAGATGAGGTATATGGAGTAACCCAGGGTTTGTTGCCTGCCGAAGATAGGAAGGCTTCATTACCTGCCTTCGAAGTCTTGTATGGTTTGAAACAGAGTCCTCGTGCGTGGTTTGGTAAATTCAGTTAAGTCGTTGAGGAATATGACATGCAAAAAAGTAAATCTGACCACTCCGTCTTCTACTAGAACTTCAGCTCAGGTATCATGCTATCTCTAGTGTGTATGGATGATATTGTCATCACTAGGAGTGACTCTAAAGATATCTCATCTCTTAAGTCCTTTCTTTAGAACCAATTCCATACAAAGGACTTAGGGATGCTAAGACACTGCTCTGCATTAGTTATGCCAAAACAGTCTGCGACATCTACATACGTGACAAGGGTACGTAGTATAGTGGCTCATCAAGTGTCGTTCCCACAAGAAGAAGTGTTTCGAATACTAAAATTGGCTTTAGAATATTATCTGGACCCAAAATTCTAGTGAATTATGACTAATGTAGAAAAAAACTAACCCTAAAATATTTGCTAAATCAGTTAATGGAAACTAGGGTTTTGCCTTCCCCTGCCACACTCAATGGATTCTAACCTAGGTAATTTATTCATTTAGTATATTAATAGCTTCACGTTGGCAGTTGATTAAAATGCAATTTAGATATCCTCTCCGTATATTTTCCTATCTCACCAAGAGAGGGTGTATTGTATCTCCGCTCAACCCTAACCCAACGCTTAAATGTCAAAACCCTAAATGCCACACTCTCTGAACCGAGATAGATCCTCAGATTCACCAATATACCAAGTTTGCCTACTCATATCCTCGGGAGTCTTTATCTCCTCATCTCGCATTCCGCAAAACATGCCAATGTTGGTCAAACATCACCATGTAAATAAATCACAGAAATAGAGCAAGTCGATATAGAATCCATTAATATACTGAATAGAAATGAAATTAATAATTAATCCATATGAATGTACCAAGGTTACGACAAAACCCTAGAAATTGATCTAGAACATAATGATGTTCATTACAACCATAGATTATTTAATCATTAAATGTTCGAGAAAAGAAATACAAAAGCAAGAGTGTACACAATCTCTCGATTCACACGTGAGTTGTCATCTGTTCTCGTCTGTCTGTCCACTATTCTCGAAAACTGGGTCATACTCTTTTATATCTCATCTTCTCGTTGATTAAGTCCAAGAAACGTCTTGACGTTGTTGGTCTATGCCGCAATATAGTTCTTTGCCTTTTTCTTGAGTTATGTCACGACACACTATGGAAATGTCGCGACATAGTTTCCCTACCTTACACTGCTGGTTGCCTTGATCTTTTGTCTTGACATAACAAAAGTATGTTTCGACATAGTTCACTGCCTTCAGCTTTGTTTTATGTCACAACTTAAGTTTGGAATGTCGCAACGTTGGAACATTGTGATGTTGGAACATCGCGATGTTGGAATTGGGTTTTCAATTCTTCTTCTTCAAGTCTCCATAAAGCCTCCAAATGCCACCTTATTCACCTATAGTGCATAAGAAACCAAATATCAAATATAGAGCGATAACCACACTTATTACTATATGAAATGGGACAAAAACATAGTAAAATGTGGGTATATCATGAGTGTTTTGGATACTCATCACACCCCCAAACTTAGCTTCTTGCTTGTCCCCAACCAAGAAACTGACTCAAAACAAAACACACTTGAAAATAACACACCAAAATGCATACAACATGAGTGTGATACACATGATGCCAGCATGATCAAAATGGTCCAAACTTGCAAATCTAAATTTTCTTTTTCCTCTTAAATCGAAGATCCTTAAGGTCGTAAACTTTCTAAGGAACTTAGCTAGCAAGCACCGTTGACTAAGCACCAACCCCTAAGTTCTCAATTACCTTTCCTAAGAAATCTATGTGCAATTGATTCATGACCTCCAACATATAAAAAGGTTCCATCACCCCCAAACTTAAGTTCAACTCACCTATTTGGACGAGTTTAATTGAAAAAGGATAAGAACGCACCCTTTCTATTCACATTAATTACCTAATCATGAAAGAAAACTAGTGCCTATAAGTTTTAGTTGAGTGTCCCTGTAGCGAGGATTCATTGGTGACTCCCAACCAGTTGGTTAAGGGCACAGGGCATTTAGTTCCCCTCGAACTTCACCCCTAACACGCAACCAAACCTAAAGGACCTAGACTATGGGATGGATCCATCCTCTGTCCCATGTAGTGGGCAGTGAAGTCAATGGCTCTGGCCGCCAGAATAGCCTCAGTGGCATTAGGCTCTTGAAAGGCCCTCGATTCATGCCAGTGATTCCATCGGACGATCCTAATTTATTCTATTCACACACTTTTCTTTTTCTTTTTCTTTTTTTTTCCTTTTTTTTTTGCATTTTTCTTATTTTTATTTAGGGCTCGATGGCAATCCTCTTTTTCAAAGGTGTCCCATCACTTAGGTGTTTATAAACCCCCAAGGGTAGCATAAATGAAGTAAACAAGATTCAGAGCCTAGGTATACACTAGAGATCACATGTGCGTGAGTGTTAGACCACTTGATAAATGGTTTCTTGAAATACAAGGTGGGTGACTAAACTAAGTCATTCCTACCTTTCTAGCATACCATTCCAAATCATTGAACAACCTAAGGGTCCCTTTATATTTTCTACTCAATCTTTTTGAAAAAATTTGCAATCAAAATGACCTCCAATTAGCAATCATGGCATCAACTCACAAAAAATACCTAAAACACATCTAAAATAAACACACAATAATGCTAAAACAAACTAAAACACGTAGACACATAAAAACTGCATAAAAACACACAAAAACTCAACACGGAGAAACTGTATAAAAACTGGAGCATGATGATCCCCACCCTAAAGGCACAAGATCTCGACCACGAACAAACCGATCACAACCCACCCTAAACACACGGATGTCCCCTAACGGCATGAAATAGAAAATAAGGGTGAAGAAACTCCCCAGTGACCACAACGCGGATCATCGCTGATAGTGGTGGTGGCACATGTGATATGGTGAACCCAAGTAAGTTGCTGCTTGATTTACCCCGTTGCTCAAGACAAAGGTTCATCTTCGCTTGAGCTCATGATGTTCCCCCGGTTTCATCCTGTATGCATCAAACTCTGTGGGTGAGATCATGGACTTGGTCCTCTAAGGTCGAGAAGGATCGAAGGATCCCTCCTCGCGTGATGGTCACGTTTAGGTGGGGTTGCAGATGATCTGGTCCCGCATCTCTTTGGGCACCTTCTCATATCCCAAACCTCGATTGGTAAGCCCTAAGCTCTTCCTCGTCCGAGGGTTCATTCCCGAAATCATAAACCTCTTCTGGCCTTGGTACACCCGGTTTGTCTTTCTTAACCACTATCGCTTTGATTGGGTGTATCCAAGACTCATTGTCCTCTAAGGGCACCCCGAATTTATTGCATAGTCCATAAATGAGAAAGGGGTGCCCAAGGTTCATTTTGGAATCTTTTTTATAGAGGATAGCATCCTGGATAACCTGTCTGACATCGAAAGGGATATCCTGAATTATCGCATAATTGAGCAAGACCCTCTTAGCCATCACTTCACACACATTGGTCATCGGGATGAGACGGATGTGATGAAGTGATGCCATACCTTGGGGATGTAGGCCAATTGTTTGTCCTTGAAGTGGTTCGCATGACCTTCATTGTTCACTTTCCATTCCCCTTGGCCGTTTGTGAGCACCTTAAGAACCTCGGGATAATTTAAGGCTTCGTGGAGCCTATCATATGTTTCAAAATTAACCAGCTTGAGGTTATAATACTTGTTGATAGCCTTCACACTAAATTCTACCAAAACCCCGCGCACCCGAACCATTTCAGTACATTAGCGGCTAAATTGGCGTAGAATTCTCGAACCACCATTGTGGCAGCCGACCTTAGGGGTTAGCAAAGCTCCTTCCACCCTTTCTTCACTATAGGTTTGCGAAAAAAATCATCGGGGTGGTAAAATCCTTTCTCTTTGATGAAGGATAGATTCTTTGAAATGAGGCCAAATTTCTCAGGGGCGGTCACATTGACAAACTTATTCCTATCAAAGCCTGTTTGTTGCTCATCCATTCTACAGCTCTTCTTTGAGGTTAGTTTTTGCCTATTCGAAGACATGTTGGACTTAGAAGTTCAAGGTTAAGGTTATGGGTTCTAGGCTTTTCCAATTAGTACCCAACAAGCACCCTAAACTCCCAATGTGCTCAAATCACCCTTTGGTAGTGAAACAAGTTGAAATTTCCACCTAGGCAATTTATAGAACGCTTGGTGTGCACTATGTGAAATTGTTAAGACGAATTGACTGAGTAATTACTTACGACTACCAAAGACTATTCGGACCAAACAACGGCTTAAAGCTTGTTAAGACCTAAGATATGAAATATGTTTTCTGCCTTGTATGTAAAATGCTTCATTTGAAAATTGGTATAGTCTAGGTCCTTTGCAAATTATACAAGTCCTCTAGTAATCTGAGTGGATTTTTAAGTCCATATATCATTCCCATGAGGATCGATTAGAAAAATTTAAAGATTAACTACCCTCACTACGAAAGATCCTTACTATTTGAATTTCCAAATTATCAAGATAGATTTGTCTTCTTAGATAAAAAGAAATAAAAAATTAATGAAATTTCTAAAATACATGATTAGAGAGTTCACTAGACTGAAATACAAGGGAAGAAAAACAGTGTTGTGACCATCACTTTGCGAGTTCCAAATAAGATAAAGTAATGGATATGAAACTTGGAATTGTCCAAGAGCAAACTAGTGTAGAAATGGATTTCTCCTAACTCTACACATTTCACTATCCAACTTACTACACTTCTATCTCTAAACAGTGGGTCTAAAGAGCTACTTGTAATATTTGTTCCTCTTTTAAGATCTGACTATTTTTCCTTCTCAGTATTTCATAGCCAGTTCTTAGGACTAGAAATTACTTGCTCCCATGGACAAGATTTAGCAAGCCCTCTCCAAAATAACAGGTATCTCAACTATCAATAAGATAAGAATTTCCTCTTCCCTTGATTAGAATCTCAACTAACACTAGGTTGAAGTTATTCCCTTCCTAATCGAGGTAAAACCCTTAATTGCTGGTAAATCAAGAAGGGATCTTATGCCTCGGGGCACACTCTTGTTGTCACTTCATGAGCGGAGCCTTGAAAGCAGAGGTTAGATCATCACTAGTGATATATCAAAGTAATCCCAAAAGTGCATTAGTTCAAATAATATTAGTGTAATTTTACCCACAAGTTACTGCTTAGTACTCTCAGGTAGTCTCAACTTTGTGTCACTCAGAGGGATTCCTGGAAATGAGAACAATGATACAGCTCTTTCTAGGTACCAAACACTAATATTCAGAACAACTCAATGTAGGAGTACTACCAGTTAAACCACTCCAATTTTCTTAACCAAGACAACATTAACTAATACAAACAATAACCCTAACAAAATATTCTTCCCAGACATAGAGCTTAATCTTTCAAATTTGGATCACAAATCACAATGACTAGTTGATCAAACAAATTCATTTAGATTGCAATCAAAACTTAAGAAAAATGAGTTCCAGAATAAATTCCATATTTTCATTTAAGTTCAGACGTACATAAATGAAATCCTATTTACATGAATACCAGCTCGGAATTCCAATTCAGATCACTACTCTAATCCTAAATGAAACTGAATCTAGAAACAACTAAAGGAAAAATATAAAGAAAAAAATAAAAATATATAAAATGAGACTTCAGCTTTCCCAAAAAGCACAAAGACTTGATGAAAGCCACTGGAAGCTAAGCACTACTCCCCAGGAGATTTTATTTATAGGCTCAGATCTTGGGCTCTAAAAACAAGGCAAGAATCACGCACTTCAGAAAGCATAGAATTGTCGCCTAGTCGCTTGTCGGGTGATGTCGTGGATTACGTCACACATCGGGTTGTCGATGTCGTGGGTTACAGTTGATGTCGCGACATCAAAAATCTGTTTGGCACTTCTCAGTTTCCAGTGATGAGTCCATGTCATGATGATGTCGCGACATGGAGATGCATTGTTGTAGATTATCTCTTCGATGTCGCGACACTTCCATTCTCGTGGTCATGGCATTTAGCTGATATCAGGATACTGCCGCTTGTCACGACAGCGCATCGATGCCCTTGCTTGTACACACTTTCCTTGATGTCGCGACATTGTTGTTCTAATGTTGTAACATTGGTCATTTAAGTTCATTTTGATCACCTCAGGCCAATGTCACGACACTGTTGTGATGTCACGACATCATATCTTGTTGTTCTGAAGTCCTCTACTAATGTCGTAGCTGATTTCACAACATTTATTCGATATCGCAACATGGGGCTGATTTCACTATCCAAGCTACTTTGATCTGATGTCGCGACATTTCTACTCCGATGTCACTACATTTCCGCTTCCGATGTCGCTATTACTGAATCTTGTCAGCTTCCAAAGTACTTACCAACGTTTTATGTGATGTCGTGACATTTGACTTGTCTCATCACTCGGGCTACTTGGATTGAATGTCGCAACATTATTGCTCTGATGTCGCTACATTGGATGTTTAGGTCTCCAGTGTTCAAGCTTTGGCTAATGATGCGACATTTCTGATCTGATGTTGCAACATTCAAATGATTCAGTCTTTTCCTCAACAAGCAATGTCGAAGCCATGTTGTTATGATGTCGCGACATTGGATGGCTACCATAATTTGACTGCTGGAGTTGTTTATAATGTTGTGACATTCCTGTATCTTTACTTTCCCTTCTTCAACTGATGTCGCAACATAGCCATAGTTTCTAGACTTTCTCCACATAATGTTGCTTCACTGAAACCTGTTGAAGCAATGTCGCGACGTTGGCCCTTTCTATGCACCATGCTGATTTCTACTCCTTTTATGCTGAATTCTGCTTATATTCTTTAAGTTTCTACAAAACATAAAATTTGGGTGAAAGCTCTATAATTCTGCATTAAACTGAACTTTTAATCCTAAAATATACTTGAAAAATGGACTTAAAATAGACGGTAGTTTTGTAGACTCATCAAAAAACACTGCTATTGGCTAAAAATCTAGGCTTCTACAACCCCTAAGCAACCTCTTACTCGCTAACCTAAATAAATCCAAAAGAAGCAAAAAGATCCTTTGATTTACCTTGAATCACCATAAATAGGAAAAAGTGGCCGTTTACCCAGATTTTGGATGGAGGATGGATGAACTCTAGATTTTCAAGATCAAAGGTTGTTCATAGATCTCCCTAGTACTCGAAATCAGCTTAGGAAGAGTTTGGAATAGGTGCAACAGGTGAATCTGCAAAAATATTGAGAGAGAGTTAAGGTTTCACTTGTTCAGTATCCAAAAAATATGGCATTCATGTTCTTAAAACCAGGGCAATGTCGCGATGTTCGAGCCAACATCGCAACGTTCGGGCCAACGTTGGGACGTTCTCGAGAGTTAAAAAAAAATCCTTTAAGCTAACATTGCAACGTTGAGGCCCAACATCACGGCGTTCTAGAGAGTTAAGTTTTCCAATGTCGCGACGTTGAGGCCAACGTCGCGATGTTCCAAAGAAGTGCTCAAAATGATTTAGCCAACATCATGACGTTCCAGAGAGTTAGTTTTTTTTCATTTATCCTCAACGTCGCAATGTTGGGAAGTAGAGAGGTTTAATTCATTTTTGATAAAAAAAAAAAAAGTTTTCTAAGTTATAGGAAACTCCCTTAATGATGTTCCAACCCTTCTCTAAACCTATAATAAGCCTCTTAAGCTATCTCTTTGTCTTCGCTTCAATCTCAGAGCCTAAAAACACAACAAACAATTCTATTAGGTTATAGTTTACGCACTCTGAGAAAACTGAGATTTCTAAAAATTAAAACAAGAAAAAGTAATTAAGAACACTCAAGACTGCAGTAATGAAAGAAAAACTTCAACAGGCTTGGGTTGCCTCCCAAGTAGCGCTTTTTGTTTAATGTCTTTAGCTTGACTTCCCTCAATCTCAATGTCCTTGAGACTGGGGGCCTACTCGAAATCCTTACTACACTATTTCTGGTGTGCTCAAATTGATGGCTTGTTTGCTTGCATGAAAGTCCCCTCCAAAGTATGGCTTCAATCGTTGCGCGTTGACTTTAAAACTTCCTTTCTCTAGGTGCATGATTTCCACGCCTCTGTAGGGAAAACATCAGTCACTGTAAACGCTCCCGATCACCTTGACTTTAATTTCTTGGGAAAAGCTTGAGTCTTGAATAAAATAAGAGGACTCGCTAACTCGACTCAAACTCCTTCCTTACAATATGTTTGTCATGCCAGGCTTTCGTCTTTTCTGTATAGATCCTAGCATTTTCGTAAGCCTCATTTCAGAATTCTTCTAATTCATTGAGCTGAAGAATGTGTTTCTCATTGGCCACCTTACTATCCATATTCAACTGCCTAGTTACCTAATATTATTTGTGGTCCAATTCCACGAGCAAGTAGCGCGCTTTTCCATACACGAGCCTGAATGGTGACATCTCTAGGGGTGTCTTAAATATTGTACTATAGGCCCAGAGTGCGTCATCTATTTTTTTCGCCCAGTCTTTCTTCGAGCTATTGACAATTTTCTCCAATATAGACTTAATTTCTCGGTTAGACACCTTTGCTTAGCCATTAGCCTATGGGTGGTATGCAAGTGATGTGTGATGCCGAACACTGTATTTCCCCAATAATCTGTCAACGACCTTGTTGCAGAAGTGAGTACCTCCATCTGTAATCAATGTGCATGGAGTGCTGAATCGGGTGAATATGTGGCAGTGAAGGAACTTTGCTACCACTCTGGCGCCATTAGTGCGTGTAGGTATAGCCTCGACCTATTTGTAGATGTAGTCCACTTCCAAAAGAATATATAGGTTGCGAAACCAAGAGGGGAATGGACCCATAAAATCCATCATCCATATATCAAACAGCTCTACCTCTAAGATGGTCTGCAAGGGTGGTTCATCCCGTTTTGAGATGCTCCCAGTTCTTTGGCATTTATCATGTAGACACAACCGAGGAGTGTGGCGTGCCCGCGCACTCGCATTCGACCGACCACCCCGAGGCCGAACCCGATCCGGGACGCGGTCCTCTTTTCGAATCCAATTCCTTTCTTTTATCCTTAAAAGACATTTCCAATGCTTATTTTTTAAAGGATATTTATCTTTATGAAAATATATTTGTATATACTAATTCAACTTAGTGGGCCCATCATTTGTTTTCAATACACATTTCCATTAACATGGCATTTACATGCCCATTTGGTCCATTTACCACCTTAAACATTACGCATTATAAGTCAAGCTTAATACCAAAATATTTACAAAACAAAATCAAAGTTTATATAAAAAAGTGTCAAATATATTTCATGAATGCATGGTCGGAGCTTTTCTTCAACTCCATAAGGCCTTAACGTTGACTCTGAATCACAAATGTGTCTTTTCCTTTGTACCGCTCACTGCACTGTATGATGATAAAACAACACGCTAAGCATTTTCATGCCTAGTGGTTCTATACATTTCTCTCTTCATTTCAGTTTAAGTAAATCATGCATTTTTCTAAATCGATACCTTTGTATACTTTTTTTTCAATGACCAATGCGGTTCATTACATATATGTATATTTTAATTTCGTATACATTCAAATTACAATTTAATGGTCATTTCAATCATGCAGTTTCATATGCAATAAATCATTCAAACACAAATCATGCATTTCACAATTTTCTTTTCATTTTTCCCTTAAGCTAATTTTAACTCAGGCTTTCAAAGTGCAATTTTGTGATAATGAATCATCGTACCTGCCTACCGGGTCACGATCGGTTATTAAAAATCATCTCAACACTACCGAGCACGGCCCCACCGGGCTACGGACGGAGTGACACATCATTACATCAAGCACATCGCTATTTGACCCTTATCGTATACCCAATCTATCCTTTAACTCGACCGCAACGGTTAACATTCCCATTAAGGGTGCTCAAATCATTCATAGTAATTTACAATAGTGTGTATATATACATTTATATCCAAATACTTGGTCTCCACACTCATGCAATTTTTCATGCAATTCATTCTCACAATCGCCTGTATCAAATCAATTTAAAACAAATCAATATGCAATTTATCGAAAAAAATTTTCAATAAATCCACTTATTTCATAATCCTTCAAACATTTTAGAAATAGAGAGAGAGAAGTAGAGAAAAAACCAATTCATTTATGGCTCAAACGGAGCACACATGCATATTCATATAAAACCTTTTAGATTTATTTTTGTCAACAAACACAAACCGAAATAAGGAAGGAAGTGCGGGCACCAAACCCAAAAAGGTTTTCGCTCTTCGATTCCTATTCTAATAACCCCATTCTTGGGTCAAGCTTCCTCGTCACCTGTAACACCCCGAAATATACCCTAGCAGTTTTCGGACTTGTTTAGGGTATATTAAAAGCTAAAGGAAATTTTTCGGGAAATAAAACGAGAGACCCGAAATGAATATTAGAGACAAGGGTAAATTAGTCATTTACCACTTGAGGACATAAAAGGCATAAAAGCATAAGATTATATGTAATTATGGAATTTGAGGAAAGAGTTGGGCTAAATTAGAATATGGCATAAGTGGATTTGCAAAATATGAGCTGAGATGTATAAATTAGAGAAACTTAGCAAAATGGGTTTTGACTTGGCCAAACATACGAATTTAAAAGTGGGATTTAAGACCAAATTTGGTCTCATGGGAACCAAAAACGTGGGAATGAAGAGAGAGAGGAGAAGTGGAGAAGAAGAAGAAGAGGAAGAGGAAGAGAAGAAGAAGAGAAGAGGAGGAGTTCAAGAAAGATTCAAAGGTATGGAACTTTGGATTTTTGGTATGGAACTACTAAATTTGAGTATGGATCTTTGGTTTGTGTGATTATTATCTTGCCCAAACCTAGGGTTTTGCTAGGTTTCATCTTAACTCAAAATTATGGAAAGTAAGGTGGGTAAACCTTAAATAGTAATAATAGAGAATATGGAATCCTTCCTTCGAGGATGGTGATTCATGGTTTAATTGGACAATTGAGTTAGGCTTGTACCTCCTAACTAATCATCATGTTTGGTTTATGTATGGCTATTACCCATGAGATAAGCTTGAGAGTAAATCAAGTAGGTTTTGGAATAAAGATATCCATTGAAAGATGATTTGAGTATAATCGAGGTTACAAGATGAATATGAAATGGTTTTGAGGAGTATGAAGTATAGAGTTGGTTTGGGATGGAAAACATGGAAAAAATGGGAGAAAACACACATTGCATTTTGGGTGACATGTACGTACACCTTGAACATACCGGTACACCCTTCCAGAATCGAATCAGACTCTGCACATTAAAAGGTCACACACATGTACCAGACGCCTTCGGCTCTATTTTGACCATTTTCGTGATTTTAGCCATAACTTGCCTATTTCTTATCCGACGGAGGATTCAAGTGGTTAATTAAACTAGACTTCAAGGAGAACCAAATATCCAGAAATAGGTACCTTAAAATTCGACTTATGGCCCAAAATTCACCTCGCTCAAAGTGGGCCATGTCTGCCAAATTTCCGGGTTCTCGTTTTTTGAAACATAGAGTAGTCCGGTTGTTTAGGAACTTGAGAGTTTCAGTGCCCAGAGACGGTGTGATTCCAATTGGAGAAGAACCCTTGTGCACCTAGATTTAAATCAGTATAAAGAAAAAAGTGTCAAATATGTATCCAAGACACTGGAATATGAGTATTACAAACTGTCCCAAGTGTAATATTGGTAAATTGACTAGTTTGGCATGAAAATGCCATAACTTTAGTTTGGATGATCCGATTGGGATGATTCCAATTTCTAAGTAAAGTAGATTCATAAAGGAATAAGAATACATGAATGAGGTATGATTTCATAGACATCATACTTTACAAGTATATGAAGTGTCATGTGTAATAGGCATGAAACAAGGAAAATAGAAATGCAACATGTATAAATGTGTTCATGAAACATGAATGTGATATGGAAAAGAAAACGAACTGAAACATGAATACGAATATGAAGGGCACACGCTATGAACACATACTGTGGTTAAGTTATATATGATTATTATCACATATAACCTAAAAATGATAACAAATGATAGGAAATATGAATGAGTATACGTGAATGAATATATGAATGAATATACATGAATGAGTATACGTGAATGAGTATATGAACGAGTATACGTGAATGAGTATATGATTGAGTATACGTGAATGAGTATATGAAATAAGTACATAGATTGAGTATATCTTGAAAAGATAATACAAAGTGAAATTGGAATTGAAATGTGATTATGGATCTGCTATGAATGCTATTTCAGAAATATATATAGGTATATATATATATTGATTTGAATTCATTGTTATTCAAATGTTTGTCACACATGCATGTGTGCATGTATTTGAACTATAAGCTTAAACTAATGTATAAAAAGTAAATTGATTTGAAATGTATCATTGAATGACCGACATGGCGGGATTCACTAACCGACCGCCAAGAAGGTAATCGAATATTGAATGTGAAATCACATTTTATCGACGACCAACATGACGTGGATTCACCAATCGACCATGAAGGTAAACTATAATTGTTAAATGTGAAATCACATTGCTAATGACGATAAATACGACAGGATTCCCCAAGTGAATTTGTCGTGAATGTCAATTTCTATAGCCATATGTGAGATGGTAATAATTGAATGCGAAATCACATTGCTACTGAATGACAAACATGACAGGATTCCCTAAGTGAATCTGTCGTGAATGTCTAATTTGGCAGCCATATGTGAGACGGTAATAATTGGAATACTAAATCACATTGCTAATGTAATTGCAAATGCGCGGTGGATTCTCAAGTAATCACGTGAATGCTCGACTTTATAGCCATATGTGAGACGGCACAATTGAATGCGAAATCACATCAAGCATCGACGACAAACGTGACAAGATTCCCCGGCGAATCTGTCGGAATGTTTACTTATAGCTATATGTGAACTGCCAAACCCAAAAGGAAAATGACATTAAAATTGTAATTGTTTCTAAGTTTCTTTTACATTACATGCATATAGTAAAAAGGCATTATTTTTGTAAAATGCATTTTGTTAAACACATCATTATGGGTCTTTTGAATTTGTAAGTGTTTATGGATTGCCCGAATGAAGTGCGTTTTCGCAGTAATTAAAAGTCTAAAATGGAATAAATAATAAACAAATGTTTCTAGAAGATAATTGAAAACGCCTGAGAACCGGCTCCACTCAACCGTCAACCTGGGTCAAGTCAGTGGATTCGGGTCGCACACTTTGAAAATAAAAATTTAATAAAACGAACAAAATGTTTTGATTGAAAATGTCCGAGTAAACCGGGCTCCAAATTTGATCCACCAGGGTCAAGTAGGGATTCGAAGTCGCTACACTTTTGAAAATGAAAATTTAATAAAACAATAACTACAAGAATTAAACGGGCATCCCATCATGAAATGTAACGCTAGAGGGATTTGATTAATGGCTTCGCCGTGATAATGATATGAGCCCAATATGTATTAAGATTAAATCGACGGACCCTCGCATGTATTTAATATGACTTGATATGTTCCTACTTGCTATCAGAAGTATAAGTTTACTTTTGAATATGATCCATATGTTGTGCCATGTAGAAGAGGATGAGTTACAACCTGTAAAGACATGACATATGGATGATACTGACCGTGAAAATGATATGGAATCTTAAAAAGGATAAAATTTACATGTATAATATGATATGAGTTAGAAGTCAAAGCATAAGAATAGGTTTCAAGTTATATAATAAGGACAAGAAAATGTAAAAAGATCAGACGGCAGCATTGTTATCTGTCGTTATTGTTCATATGTTCCCACTTGCCGCAGTTTACACCCGTGTTCAACCGTGTAGGTAATCGAAGAGGAGATAAAGAGGACAAGACACCTTGGCCACCAGCCAGTGACGGGGGCCATCTCAAAGATAGGTGCTCACTCGAAGACTGCTCGCGATCTCCGATGTTTGCATTAGGATATGTGCATGTATAAGTATTTGTATAAGTAAATGGGACTTCAAGATATGTGTATAGATTTTGATGGACACCATTCGGTGGTAGTTCCTGTATATGTAAATGATTTTTGGTTATTACAAAATTGCTCAGACACCATGTGCAGGCCTGTACCAAAAAAAAAAAAAAAAAAGGTAAAAGAGTCCCGCATATAGCAAAGCCTCGCACTCAAAACCGGCTCAATCCCCAACGGTCCGGATCGAATCTGTGGCATGACATCACCAACTCCTAATCCATCACAACTATGTCACTATCAAATAACAACCCAAGAAAAAAATCAGTAGTGCATTCTAGGATTTTTGGTTAGGGTTGATGTCTACCCAATACACCTTCACTTGAAAAATTTTCTAGGGACACATAGCCATATTTTGCTTATGCTTCCTTCCATAAAATGATATCTCTAAGTCTATTTTCAGTAGGAATTGGAATCATCTCATTTGGTATGCCTAGCTCACTCAGTTACCTACTGTTATTCTCAATTTTAGGGGTCTTAACTCCATAAATTGGTAATGGTTCCTTCAACTCCTTTGAAGATATTGTTCTAAGCTTTCTTCTCCAATTTTAATATTCCAATTTGGATCACCAAAACTCAAGTTATTGCATTTTACATCCAGACTACTCTAATTTGCAAAGCAGAATCAGATTATTCTTACACATAGCTCCACTTTGACGAATTTCTAGGAACTTTGGGGTTACAAATTGAATACACTTCCTTCAAGTAAATTATTCCCCTAGTATTCTAGTTTACCCATAATTTTGAACCACTCAATTTGGACGAGTGAACCTCAACTTACGGCCAAAACACCACAACTACACCCAAAACAGAGCATACCCGTCAACTACCCGAACTTCAACACCTTTGCTCTATATTCAGGAAGCCTTAGAGCTACAATTTGCTCTTAGTCCTTCTATAAATTTGTAGCTCTTGCTCTGATGGTTGTTCACCAATTGGAATCACTCAATTTGTATGATTATAACTTTACTTATAGCCAAAACAAAAAAAGGGTTTTTGAAATTTTTTTTACAACAACTCCTTTGAAACTTCATCATTTCCTTTATACAAAAATTCCTCAAAACCAATCCTAACCCAAAACAACTCCAAAATTGATCTACAACTAATCAAAATCACCTTTACATAAGGTTAGGGTTTTTCCCCAAATGCAAAATCATCAAAGAGGGGATTAGGGTTAGTTTTCTTACATTAGCTCTCTTCAAATCTTCTCTTCCTTCTTGCTTGAACAAAGATGTACTCAATAATGGAGAGAAACACACCAAAATACCTTCTTCTCCCCAAGCCTCCTTGCTCCTTTCAAAACGTGACGCCAAAATGGGCATTCCATAGACCACTTTGGTTCTATTCTTATGTCATGTGTAACAGTTTCGCTAGCACATTAATCGGGTTTTTTCTCATTTTAAAGCCTCATTTCACTTTCATCTCCATTTCATTTCATTTATACTTTGGCACTTTCATTACTCATTTATGACCCTTAGGTCCTCATTTGACATTTTTACCAAAATAATTTGGCTCCTGTAAAATTTCCGGGTTTTTATCATTTTTCATTTTTAGCCATTTAAACGCAGGAAAAAATATAATTTAATTTATTTTACACCCTGAACATGTTATAAAACTCTTAAGGTATTTTCAGAGCGTTACAATGAGCATCCTTGAACAAACTAGGCCACTGGAATCCCGATTGAAGTACCTTTGCAGCTGTCATCTAACCCTCAAAGTGCCCCCCACATGATAAAGTGTGGCAGTGATTTAAGATACTCTCCATTTCTTCCTCTAGTACGTATCTTCTTATTACCTTATCAGCATAGTGCTTATACAAAATAGGCTCCTCCCAGTAGTAGTGCTTCAAGTGTGTAAAGAATCTCTTCTTCTACTGATAGCTAAATTCTAGAGGGATCACTTTGGCTACTAAGTAATTCACATAATCTGCGAACCAAGGCATTAGTGTTACATCTTCAATTTCCAAGAGTTGTTCATCGAGAAAATCATCATTGATCCGAACTTCTTTAATAGGCCCTTCCAATCGTGAGATGATTTGCTACTAGATTTTCAATCCCATACTCACCCATCAAACCTGCAGCAAGAATACCCACCTTTACCGCCTCCCGCCTACATCCTTCTTAGTCATCGACATCGTTATGGCGCAATGGCTCTGTGCAGCACCATTACCTTATTACCAATCAAGTATGGTCGGAACTTGTCAAAAGCAAACACAATTGCTAAAAAAATTTTATCAATTGTTGCATAATTCAGTTGCGCATCATTCAAAGTCCAACTCGCATTGTAGATAACTTGAAATATCCTTTCCCTCTTCTGTCCTAGTACTACCCCTATTACATAGTCGCTCGCATCACACATTAGTTCAAAAGGAAGGTCCCAGTCTAGTGCTACTATAATTGGTGTTGAAACCAATTTCTCCATCAGAAACAAGAACACTTGTAGACACTGATCATCAAATTTGAAAGGGGCTCCTTGAACTAGTAGATTCGACAAAGGCTTGGCTATTTTGGAAAATTCCTTTATGAATCTCCTGTTGAATCCCGCATGTCCCAGGAAGCTTCTTATTCCTTTCACTCAAGATGGGAGAGGTAGCTTCTCTATTGTTTCAATCTTGTCTTTATCTACCTCAATTCCTCTTACTAAAATCTGGTGCCCCAATACAATACCTTCCTTCACCATGAAGTGGCACTTCTTCCAATTCAACATAAGGTTAGTTTCTTCACATCTTATTAGTGCATGCCTCAAATTTTCAAGACAATTGTCAAAAGACTTCCCCAACACCAAGAAATCATCCATGAACACCTCAATTGTCTTCTCGACCATGTCTGAGAATAAAGACATCATGCTTCACTGAAATGTGCCAAGTGCATTACATAACCCAAATGGCATTCGCGTGATTATGAATGTACCATAAGGCATGTGAATGTCGTTTTCTCTTAGTCCTCTAGGGATATAGTGATCTGATTATAGCCCGAATACTCCGGCCCAAGAAATGCTCAATACTGCGGTTCTCGCTGCATAATCCAACATCTGATCCATAAACGGAAGTGGGAAATGATCCTTCGTCATTTAATTCCGGGATTTCTAGTCTATACAAATTCTCCACCGTAATCGTTTCTAGAGGGAAACAATGCATTGTTCTCTGCCTTTATCACTGGTCCCTCCTTTAGGAACCAATTGCATCGACTTACCCACGAACTATCATAAATGGGGTAAATCACCTCCCATGGTCTAACCACTTCAATACTCTTCCTTACTACTTCCTTCATGATCGGATTAAGTCTTCTCTGAGCTTCCACTGAAGGTTTGTGACCATCTTCTAACAAGATCCGATGCATACACATAGAGTGGCCTGATCCCTTCAAATCGAAGGCTGTAGACCCTTATCCGATAAAGATTCAGTGATCCTCAAGCAATTTCAAAAGCTTCTCTTCTTCTACTACTGTCAAAGATGCTAATATGATCACTGGTAAGGTTGAGGATTCTCCTAGATAAGAATACCTCAAATGGCTAGGTAGTGGCTTTTGCTCCAACTGTGGTGGTCGCTCAATCAAGGCACCAAAGTCTCGCGGTGTATTCTCTCCCAAGGGCTTGTAATACTTTCTTCTATTCAGTTGAAAGGATTCCATCCATTTCACATACTCTTCAGCCTCTTCACCTAGTTCTTCCTTATCATTCTACATAAGGCTAGTCTCAAAAGGGTCAGTCAAACCACTTTGGCTAAACACTATAGCCTCCATCGCTTCTTTATCATGCTACATGTGATCATCTCTTTGTCGATTGTCAGGCCAAACATTGAATACACCTAACCCGACCACTGCCTTGCACTCTTAATTTCAATTCTCCCTTCTACACATCTATCATAACTCTTCCAGTTGTTAAAAACGGTCTACCCAATATAATGGGTATCTCTCTGTCTTCCTCCATGTCCAACACTATGAAATCAGCTGGAAAAATAAAGTTGTCTACCTTTACTAGCACATCTTCTATCACCCTTCGTGGATGCTTCAATGATCTATCCGCCAGCTGAAGAGTGACAGTCGTAGGTCTAGCTTCACCTAATCCTAGTCGTCTAAAAATAGATAAAGGCATGAGGTTAATACTAGCTCCGAAGTCCCATAGGGCTCTCTCAAAGATCGAGTTTCCTATCTTGCAGGGAATTGTAAAATTGCCTGGATCCTTCAACTTCTATGGTAGTTTCCTCTATAGAATGGCACTGCATTCCTCGGTAGGTTAACTTTCTCAAAATTTGATAATCTTCTTTTCCTTAACATCATCTTTCATAAATTCGAGACATACCCACGACCTAATGCATCTCGCAACGGAATGTTGATATTCAGTTTCTTAAACACTTCCATAAATTTAGTAAACTGCTTGTCCAACTTATTCTTCTTCAAACGTTGAGGATATGGAACTAGTGTAGTGGGTCTATCCAGAACGCCATTTCTTGGGTTTCCTTTCATTTCATCCGATTTATCGACTCTTCCTCTTGAGGCCGCCTCCCGCATCCGATCTTCGGGCTAGCCTATCTACTCCTTAGTTTCCACTCTCTTACCAATCGTGGTTACCCCGGGTGCCGCTAGTTCTATACCACTTCTTAAGGCGATAACCTTTAACATGTCTCTTTTCGCTCTCTCTCCTCTCGTGCTTACCAATTACTTAGCAATGAGCCTTGCTACCTCTCAGTCAACAAAGTGGCCATTTGACCCATTTGCACCTCCAAGTTTCTCAACTGTGTTGCCTAGTTATTCAATTGGGTTGACTGATTCTACATATTTGCCTTTGTTTCATTCATAAAGGCAGTATGGAAAGTGAGCATTTGAGCTAATGGTTCTTCCAAGTCCACTTTTTTCTCTAATGGTTGTTTGCTCACTTGGGGTGGTGTCATGCTATTCTAATTATTCTGATTATTACGCTAGCCTTGGCCCTGGTTCTAATTTTGATACTAGTATGTGTTACCTTCATACTGGCCCTGTTGTTGCAGTTGATTAAATCTAGACACTTACTATGCCTGCTCAACTGTCTTCTGTCTTGATTGGCATTCTGTAATATTGTGATGTCCTCCACAGGATTCGAATATCTCCTAAGGGTAGGTCTAAATAGAATTTGGAGTACCTTGCTGCCTTTGAAGCTATTTAGTGAGTTGCGTGACATGGTTCACCAAATTGCTAAGGACCTCTGCGTCCGCACCTCCTACAGCCTTCCTCGATATTAGCCTATCCTTGAGCCACTGGTTACTATTGGTATCCATGTCCTAGGATTTATGCTCGGTCTCGTAGTCTTATCTTGATCTGTGCACCTGCTGAGAGGCATCATGACTGCCTGCAGGATCACTCACACCGCTAGTAAATGTGTGGACTTGCATCCATCTAGTCAGCCTGTGATGTGGACATCTCCTCAATAGTTCATGAAATCTCTCCCAAGCTTTAGCTAGGTTCTCTCCTTCTAACTATCTAAGAGTGTTAATCTCTTACACCAGTTGTGTGATCTTTGAGGAAGGAAAGAACTGTCAGAACTTTCAGACTGTAAGTCATTCCATGAGGTAATGGAATCCGGTGGTTGGCTCGTCAACTAATGTTTAGCTTTATCACCCAGTGATAGTAGGAACAATCTTAGTCTAAGCGCTTCTTCTATTACCCCATTGTATTTGATTGTGTCGCGTACTTCAATGAAGTTTGTTAGATGCGTGTTCGGATTCTCACTTGACAATCCATGGAACTAGATGTTCTGAAGCATCTGCAGTGTTACTGTTTTCAACTCGAAGTTGTTCGCTTGTATGGGTGGTCTTTGTATAGAAGACTGAACAACCATAGGTGGTAGAGCAAACTCCTCAAGCAGTATATAAGGGTCATCTGGCTCTATGAATGGTCTGTGGGCCTAATTCCTACCATTATTTCCATTTTTCCCCCTTGCAACTCATTCCTCTCTTGGCCTTGATCTTGCTCTTCCTCGTTCTACATGACTACTTGAATTCTCGCTTGTGCTTCTCTTTACTCTCTACGTAATCTATTTGTGGTTCTCTCGGGCTTGGGATCAAACGGAAGTAGTTCTCCTTGACCCTGTCTTAGCATGCATGCAAATCAACCATTCTGAAACCACACACAAAACTAGAAGAGACCAAGTTACAAGCACTGTGATCTAATAAAAACAAAAAATAAAGAAATAAAATTGATCAAAGTAATATCGCAAGTGCACTATTAATACCATCAACACAAAAACTCTCCCGACAAAGGCGCCCAAAACTCATGCTTCAATAGGTATAAATTTATGTCAAACATAGGCTTGCTGAATACGAGGGTACGAGTATAGTGGCTCATCATGTCGTTCTACAAGGAGAAGTGTGTCTGGCATCAAATTGTCTTTAGAATATTATCTGGACCCAAAATTCTAGTGAATTATGACTAATGTAGAGAAAAACTAACCCTAAAATATTTGCTAAATCAATTAATGGAAACTAGGGTTTTGCCTTCCCCTACCACACTCAATGGATTCTAACCTAGGTAATTGATTCATTCAGTATATTAATAGCTTCACGTTGGCAGGTTGATCGTGCCTATGAGATATCCTCTTTCGAGGTATATTCGCCTATCTCGCCAATAGGGTGTATTGCATCTCTGCCTCAACCCTAAACTCCGAAACGATTAAATGGTTAAACCCTAAACGCCACACTTGGAACCGGGATATTTGTATTCACCAATTTACAAAGTGTCGCTCTACTCATATCCTTGGGAGTCTTTATCTCTCGATCTCAATCTCAAAGAAAACATGTCAATAAGTTGGGCCAAAACATCACCATGTAAATAAATCCACATAACAGAGCGAAATGATATGGAATCCATTAATATACTGAATAGAAACGAAATTAATAATTAATCCATATGAATGTAGAATGATTATGACAAAACCCTAGAAATATATCTAGAACATAATGATGTTCATTACAACCATAGATTTTTTAATCATTAAATGTTCAAGAAAAGAAATACAAAAGCAAGAGTGCACACGATCTCTCAATTCACGCATGCATCGTCGTCTGTCCTCGTCCGTCCGTTCACCGTTCTCGAAAACTGGGTCATACTCTTTTTTATCAAATTTTCTCGTTGATTAAGTCTGGGAAACGTCACGACGTTGGAACGTCGTGACGTTGTTGGTCTATGTCACAATATAGTTCATTGCTTTTTTCTTGAGTTATGTCGTGACACACTTTGGAAATGTCATGACATAGTTTCCCTACCTTGCACTGCTCATTGCCTTGAGCTTTTGTCGCGACATAGTTCATTGCCTTCAGCTTTGTTTTATGTCACGACTTAAGTTTGGAATGTCGCGACTGATTCTGCTGCCTTCTTCATAATTTATGTCATAACAAGGCTATGGAATGTCGCAACGTTGGAAATGGCCAAATTCCTTCTCTTCAAGTCTCCATAAGCCTCCAAATGTTGCCTTATTCACCTATAGTTCACAAGAAACCAAATATCATATATAGAGCGATAACCACACTTATTACTATATGATATGGGACAAAAACATAGTAAAACGCGGGTATATTATGAGTGTTTTAGACTCTCATCATATCTCATCTCTTAAGTCCTTTCTTCATAACCAATTACATACAAAGGACTTAGGGATTCTAAGATACTTCTTGGGCATTAAAGTTATGCGAAGCAAACATGGAATCTTCTTATCTCAAAGGAATTATGTACTTGATCTATTGTCTAAGACTGGAAAGTTTGGGGTAAAGTCATGCAGTTCTCCTATGGTTCCAGGGTACACCATACTATAGAAGGCGAAAGACGAAGGATCCCGAGATATAGAAGACTATCCGAAATCGAATTACCTTATATAGTAACCCCATCCTGATATTGCCCAATTCTGCTAGTGTTGCAAGTCACATACGTCCGCTCCAAAAGTCGACCATTGGACAACTGTTGAACAAATTCTATGTTACTTGAAAGGAGCCCGATACGTGGTATTTTATACAGTAATCATAGGCATAACAGAATTGAGTGCTTTTCTAATGTAGATTAGGTAGGATCTAAGGAAGACATGAGGTCCACTTCGGGGTTGTGTGTTTGTTTGAAGGAATCTAGTCTCATGGAAGAGTAAGAAACAGAGTGTTGTCTCTCGATCTAGTGTAATGTCTTAATATAGAGTGGTGGCATAGTCAATGTGTGAGATCATGTGGCTTCATCAACTCTTGATGGAAGTCAGCATTAAGACACCAATCCTAGCAAAACTCTAGTGTGACAACCAGGTTGCCCTTCATATTGCTTCTAATCCTGTGTTCCATGAACGAACTAAGCATATTGAGATAGATTGTCATTTTGTTCATGAGAAAATACAACTCGACTTGATTTCTACAAGATATGTGAAGACTGGAGAACAATTAGGTGATATCTTCACAAAGGCCCTAAGACCGGGCTAGTTATTTATGTAACAAGTTGGGCATAATCAATATCTATGCTTTAATTTGAGGGAGAGTGTTATAGCATATATCTACTTTACATATAGAGTTGTAACCTATTAGGAAACTTGTCTTATGGAGTTGTAATCTATTAGGAATGTTAGATTGGGCTTTTGTATGTTTATATATTCATAACGGATCAATGAAAGTATAAGGAATATTTCAAAATTCACCCTTCTTATTCTTTTTAATTATCTAGCTTTAATAGCTTTAGATCTTGCACATGAGCATATGCACGGCTTCCAAATACTCTCAAGTGTGAAATACCTAGATTTCTTCTATTCCAAGCTTGTTGTGGTGTTTCATTCCATACACTTTGACTAGGAGAACGATTTAACAAATAAACTACACAATCAACTGCTTCAACCCAAAATTCTTTAGGCATTTTTTTAGTTTTCAACATACTTCGAGCCATGTCAAGAATAGTTCTATTCTTTCTTTCAACTACACCATTTTGTTTTGAAGAATATGAAACTGTCAAAGGTCGACGAACTCGATGATCTTCACAATATTCTTTAAATTCTTTTCACCAAGTGCTCTAAAATTATTAAAGGCAGTAAATACTTCATATTTTTCTTTCAAAATATATACTCAAGTCTTTCTACTAAAACCATCAACAGTGCAGAAATATTTATTCTTAATAAGAATTGGGATTTATCTAGTCACATACATCCGTATGAATAAGCTCTAGAGGCTTCTTTGGTCTTGTACTTGCTTCCTTTGGCAAACTATTTTGAGCATGTTTTCCAAGCAAACATCCTTCACATAATTCATTTGATGATCCATAGAAGGCAATCTTCTTATCATATTTTTCTTGTTCAACACTTCAATCCACCAAAATTGAGATGCCCATATCTTAGATGCCAAATCCAAGAAGAATCATTAACACAAGATTTCAAACATCGTACAACATCATTTTGAATGTTTAATAAAAACATTCCATTACTCGTCATTGGCACATTAGCAATTAAATTTGCATGGTGGTCTCTTATGGTAATACTTTGATTTCTCATATTGATATCATAACCTTTTTCCAAAATTTTCCCTAAAATATTATATATTATTTCTTTCATAATAAAGACAAAGTAAATATTAGAGATAAATTGATGCTTTCAATTTTTCAAACAAATCAAAATTTTAATTTTACCTCATCGAAATTTTAGATGCATCTCCAGTAGCAACATGACCACTTTCCGATTCATCAAGCCCTACTATACAGCTTTAAAACCACACATGATTTCGTCTACTGTTAAGATACCATGTGGTTTCTCTTTTCACTTTCTTTATACGCCCAACAAAACAAGGATTTTTCATATTTCTTTTTCTACATAGCTGGTTTATCCTCCAAATTATTAGTGGAACTTCTATATTCATACATAAATGATCATATTTGTTACAATTATAATATTAAATTTGATATTTCGGTTCCTAATTCTTCCCCACGCGCTTCGCTTCAGTTATGCCATCTTCCAACGCCTCTCGGTGAACCCTGTAGCTTGATTTGTTCCATCGTCATTGATGAATCAAAATCATTCCTTCTCTATTATTCCTGATTTACATCCACGATCACGCTCACGCCTGGTTCCATGTACCACGCCCACGATTATGTTTTCTGGCTTTTCATTAGAATTTTCTCATTTTTTACTGAAAATTATGTTTAAGGGCTTGCTCTATTTTTTCTCGACTTTCGAATCTCTTCATTTAGTTTGTAAATTAATTCAAGAAAGTTATTAATAGTCATAGTATCTAAAATTCTGTGATTCTTCAATGGACACAACAATATAATCAAATCAATTTAAAGATCTATAGTATTTTCTCAATTATTATGAGTATTTAATATGAACTTTCACTATTCCTTTTAATAAATTCAATTTCAATACTTCGGAAAATACTGAGATTGATCATCACATTCAAAATTTCAAATTCTAAAAGCAGAGTTTCCAAGACAAACTTTGTGTATTGTATCAATTCCCTCAGGATTCAGAAGATTCCAAACTTCCTCAGGTAGTTACACTTGAAATCTTCTCAAAAGTGCCTCATCCATTGCTTGATAGAGATAGTGAGAGCTTTTTTGTCTCTTCATGTCTTCAAAAGATCTCTTGAGTTGAGTGATGTAGAGTGTATGTCATCTTGTACTCTTGCAGCCTTTATACAACCTTTCATGCTTCAGAACTTGCCAATGCCAGATCAAAGAGATGCCTCTGGTGAGCTTGGGGAACTTGGGAACCTAATACATTCCATTTGCCATATTTTTCATATGGCTTCGATACCAATTTGTTAGCCAGCAAAAGCTCTAATAACAATTTGTTGGGGAAGATGCGGAAAATAAAAAGAAAACACACAATCTCAAAGAATATAAAGTCGAGAAAAATCTAAGAAATTTTATTCAGATACTATTACTCTATTTTTCAATTATTACATGATCTCATATTTGATTACACCAAAGCATGTTTTATAACTTTCTACACTCTATGTTTTGAGCACTTGTAGTAATTGGGCCTAATTAACTCATTGGTACATGTTAAGACCTAAGAATGCTACTAATCAAATTCAGGGTGCTCAAATGTTTCTAGGAACTTTATATCTTACATATCCAAGTCAATGCATGAAGAACCTAGTTGCAGTTCAGAGCTGAAAAGCATAGAAGAAGGCAAAAGCATAAGCAAAACATGCAGTGCAAGCCTTGTCAAATTTGCAAGGGTCAGTGAATTTTCGTGTACTCCCGCAAAACTCCCTACTTAAATCTCTACAAAATTCTGCAATTTCCAAACTTCCTGCTTTGAATTTTTTATTTTTGTGTTTTTCCCATTTTCTCCCTATGTAATAGTGTTTTATTTGTATCTTTTGTACTTGTAATGGGTTTCATGTAAAGAAACACCCCAAACAAGACTTTGTAATGATTCTGCCTTGATGTCCGTGAAGCTTACAAGAAAAAGCTTCCGTTTTTTCTCTTCATTTCCTCTCATTTTCTTCTTTTTCTACTGTCAAACAATCTCTGAGGATGATTTCTCATAGGATGAGTGGCTAAAACCCCTTCCTCCTTAAAGTAGAAGGTCACTGGGTGAAGGATCCTAAGGCAAACTAAGGGTTTCCATGTTTTTCACTGTCATTACTGTTCTTCCCTTCAACTTTAGGTTTTGATCCCTTCGAATCACCTTGAATGGTTAATATTTGGTAAGCTTTCAGGGCTCATTGGATGCTTAATGCTAGATCCAATGATGTTGGTTAGTTATCATTTATGAGCCATTGGAAGGTGAGTCAAGGAGATGTTTGTTTTCACTTACTGAGAGCATTAATGGCCAATGAATGCCATTTTCAAATATATTTAAGGAGGATTAGGCTTATAGCTAAATGAAGATCTGGTTTGGGAGATAACTATATGTTATCCTCCCCAATTCAAGGTAACAACCCAGAAGCCCCCTCATTTGCCTAAAGAACCTAAACCTAGTATCCTGATACTTCATTTCTACGAAGAAAACTCATCCATGGATCTGATCCAGAGCTATACTATAGTAGCAATGCTACTAGTATGAGGTATTATAGTTATAAATTTTGTTGATTTAATAACCACAGCTACGAATCAATATATTTATAATAATTTAAACTAACTCAAATCAAATCTCCTACCAAAATAATCCTCCATAAACTTGAACACCTAATATTTCAAATACCAAATAGAACTACTAAATATGACAACTAAATAAAATTTTCTCTCAACATGATCTGGAGACTAATATAATTCAAATAGTTTCCAAAATCAAGTTTACTTTCCAACAATTTGTCTACGATAAGGGCCAGGATGAACGTGCTCGAGCCTCAAATGACAAAAGCTGGGGATATCTTTCAGCCATAGCCAAAGATTTTGCATTATGATTTTATAGCATACAAAGAGCAATTCACCTCAAGTCTGAGGCTTTTTCTAGTCTCTCCTTCTTTGGTATCAGGACAAGAGATGTAGTGTTCTAGTCCTCTAGCAACATTCCATTATTTAAAACCTTCAAACAAGCTTCTGTCACATGCTCAGCCACTATATCCTCAGTACATGGTAAAAACCCGGGTTCATTCGTTGTGGCACTTTAGGTTAGCTTTTCTAGGTGTGCAAAATATAGCATAATTCATGATTTTGATGCTAAATAATCACCCTTCTTACTTATTTTCATGCCTTTAATCACCATAATTGTGTATTTTGTAGAAACTGAGAAAAACAGCATGAAAAGCTGGCCTGCAAGAAATGAGAAAGTTATGCAAGGAAGAAGTTCTGGTCACAACCATAACTCAAAATTAAGACAAAGCCTGTGCAGCAAAGTCTCTGTGTGGTCGTGACCATAGTCATGACCACGGATCACTGTGGAGCAAAGATGGTTCGCAGTGTTCAACAACACAACAATCCCCTCGCAAAGAACTGCTCCAAATAGTTTCTCGCGTGGGTCGCGACCACAACCCTTCTAGCAACAAATGATAGTCTTTATGCTCAATGTGATCGCGACCACAAGCAGTTTATGGTCGTGACCACACGAAGATTTGGCCCATAACATTTCCATTTTTAGGCCTATTTTAGCCAACTTTGAGATAGTGAGGCTCTTCTCTAGGTTTTCCCTCTTTAAGCTTTGTTCCATTTTCTAGGTTAGGTTTTCTTTAGATTTCTTAGATTTAGGTTTTATTTATGAACAACTTGGGCTTGTAATCGATTATCATAGGAATCAAGTGACCTTGTGGGAGTGTGGATTTCACTTGGATATAGATTGAATTCATTTTCAGTTTAAACCCTATTTTTTACTTCAATATCTTCTCCCTCTTCAATTTCTACAGTTTTATGTTTATTATTAACATGAATTTGTGGGTTTTTATGGCTGAAATGTTAGGCTAGACATTTATATAGGGTTGGTTATCATATTTGACATGAATCATCAACTTAGTTGTTTTAATGTGATTTATGCTTGATTTGTTAGATTACTTGGTGTTAATGCTTGGATTATTATGGTTTTTGCTACTGATACATGTTGAGAATCAATCTTTGATCCTTTTACTAGGTATCTCATGATAATTTGATTATGTCTTAAAATCTGGTTCTAATTGTCTTAAGGTGAATCAATTAACGGATTCGAATTAAACTAGTTAAAGAAGTTTAGGAATTAGAGTCTACATTTAAATGGATTTCACTAGAAGGGGGCACCAAATTCATTGAGTGAGGATTTCAAGGACATAACTGTGACCAATCCGAACTTAGTCCATGTAGCCTCATTGCAAGGACACAACCCACACCAATAGAGCTCCCGAGAAAATGCTCTGAAAAGTATCGTCCTATCATCGACTCCAGATGGATCGTAATCGTGAATAAATGGATAAGGCAATGTGGCCAAGGGGGGACACAAAAGGGGTGATCCTCAGATCGTATCCTGCACCAACTTAAGTTATAATTCACTCAACCCGGCCTATCTAGATGAATCATTAGCATCACTACTATAACTAACCCTAGTCTTCCTGTGTCATTTTCTCCCGGTTTTATTTAATTACTCCAATTTTTGGCAAATCACTCTTTGTTTTTGTTTTGTTTTGTTTTTATTACTTTTATAATTTTTCTCAAATCATTGAGTCGCTTGGATAGTGAATGACTTTAATAGCCGGTACTTAATCCCTCACTAAACCATACCTTCCTATGGGACTATTGTCTCACTCCTTTAGTCCACTCCAGATGGCCATAATTTAATTCAGTGTTTCAGCTCGCAACAAGTTTTGGTACGCCTTCCGTGACCTAAGAAGTCTTCAGGATGTCACAACGACTCAAGAGAGTATAGGGACCTTATCTGAAATCATTGAGAAGATGGCCGCAGATATTTCATGAGCTTCAAATGGAGAAAGGAGTGCATCATTTTAGGCCACAGTCTGATCACTTTTCTTTTGACATTTCTAAGCCCCGGTTCAGTCACATGCTCACCTACTATATCCCAGTATATTTGGTAAAAACCTGTCTATTCCGCTGAGTCCAAGGGCCTTATCCTCGAATCATCGTAGAAGATGGCCACCAATATTTCATGAGCCTAATGGAGTGTGCATCATTTTCGGGGCCACGATCCCGAATGGACTTGGTGATTCATTCAATAACAATATTTTATTTCTTCTCTAATGAATGCTTATGCCAAAAGAATTCCCCTCGCCTCTTAGGATACAAGCCCATAAGATATATAAGAACTTATGAGGTGGGCAATTATGGAAATGCATACAATTACAGGTGTTTTGAATTACAGCATAACACCTACGTTACTTACACTGCGACATAATGCTTGTCATGCGTAATGCCTTCAATATGCCCGAGGGTGGTTCGACCGGACAGCGCCCAACCCTATGTGCTCAATGCCCGAGGAGACTGAGATGGATTTGATGCCCGATCTTAGTGAGCCGCGTGAGTTCGGGCTGCCCACGTGACTAGCATGTGAGGTACAACTTATCCCATTCCACTAAATTTCTAGCCTTCAAGCCATTAGTTGGAATGGTAGAACTCATTCTCTCATACACCGCCAAATCCATCATCAGATCGACATTAACTCCACTATCTCGACATATATAATCCTGATCTGGCCTTGTATGTCACTTGCTTCTCCATACTAACAATACATTTAATTGACTGAACATCCCTGCCCCGCTTCGATGTCCTCCTGCCTTTAAATATCTCCCAAGCTCATTTGAGGGGATTTTCCACTCAAGACATCAAAGAGGTCTACTGGTGAAGTGTAATCCCGCTCTATTGCTGAATTTTTCTAGGTCACTCTTCTACACTTGGCACCGTCTGCGTAGTTACAACTCCTTGTTCGTCATCCGTTAGCAAGTAAAGATGAACTTTGACCTAGAAAATCAAAGAACTGTTAGCCTTTAGTATTCAGAGTTTCGCCATTGGTATTCCTTTGTACTTATTGCCGGGGGCTTTTTCTTTCTCCTTTTTTTTTTTTTTTTTAGTTTTCTCCCTTAAGGCTAGATGAGTTACCCTGGTGGATTTTCCAGTTCATATCTATGATGGGAGGCACTCAAAGGATGTCGGGAGCACACACGTAAGACGCCATGAACAAGGATCCGCTCTCTACGCCTTAGGAGGCTCTTTCACGCGAGGATGCCATCAGTCATCACGTGGTTCTGACCACTGAGTCTAAGTCATATGCTTTTTGGAAGAAATTTTCATTTTTTTGGAAGAAATTTTCATTTCCTTCCAACATTCAGGTTTCCTTTCCTTCTTCAGGGCCTCATTATGTGGACTTCACGAACGAGGCTCCTGGTGAAACAACTCATCTATCGTCTGATTCATATTGCTGAGGGTTATGATTCCCTTCCCCCTAATACATCAGTTTCTACATTTTACCCAGCTCCACTTTGTCCACATCTATGTAAACATTATCTGTGCTCGCCAGGTGCACAACAAAAGTATAAGTCATGGCTCGGGATTAGAGGTATTACCTCTTATTTATGCAAAATTGTCAGACTTGGTAATGAATCCACCATAACCAATAAAAACAAGCCACACGGTAACGTGTTGTTGTTCGGTGCTTGGGGATGTGCAAAGAATCCCATGCTCCAAGAGTTTCCGGAGAACACACACCCTGATGCAGGTTTAGCACATGGATCTCGATGTTATTCTTTCCTTGCCTAAGTCACTTGGTTAAATGGAATGAACTTACATTAATCATACTGCTATGTCAGGTGTGCCTACCAGCCTGGGAAACTCAGGATGACCCAGATCCATCCTGCAAATCGACTCACTATCGAAGGTACTAAGCCTCCCAAGCATCGTGAGACTTCAAACATCTCTTGACGCCAGCAAATCTCAAGGAGGTATTTGATCATCCCCGAGGAGTTTGTACTCCCAAATGTCCCACATCTAAACTTTGAGGGTCTAAGGGCGCCCGAGCAAATTAGCGGGTTCAAAGCCACCTTATTTCCCAAATTCAGGTCACGTCCGAGGCTCGAACCTAGGAGGCACCCAAGGAGATGGATGGGGGTAACGTTGGCAATGATTTTTCATTCATCCCTCCTCCATCTCATGAATCCCTACCAACCTGACTTAAGAGGCCAAGGTATCTAGAGCCAGACACCATGTAAAAGTTGTGGCCATGGGCAGCCACTCAGAGACCCCAATAGGTAGGGAAGAGAACTACAATTCCCCAACCAAGGGAAGCCGCTCAAGCTCCCATTGCACCAATCGAGGAGAGTCGTCCTCTCTCCCATCCTCGTACAACAACAAATTGCCTTGTCTTTATCTGGACCAAAGACAAGCTAGCCATCAATGGGCTATATGAGGTCGATAGACATGTGGTGGCGGCCCGTGTGAGTTGTCCATAGAAGACTCCCTCTCGAGCCTACTTCAGAGCACTTTCTTAGTCTTTATCGTGGGAGCCACAAAGACAAGCGAAGAAGCCTCGTGGTCCCTACTGTACTAATAAGGGAGGAACTTCTAAAGGTGTGGCGCCGCCTCAAAGCCCGTCAGCACGGCTTTCATAGAGTTTCCAACCTGTAACTAAAACCTTACGTAATCTTTTCTTCTTACACTATTCTTGGACCAACCGAGGTGGTTTGTTCCCAACATTCCTTTTGTTTGAATAAAGATATCGTTGGATAAGAAACTAGGCTATCACACCTACTCTTCTTTCATCATACCATGTTGCCTGTAGGTAATTACGTTACCCTAGGTCGAGGACAATCAATGGTTCGTAGCCTATGGCTTTAAAATAATCATCTCATTAATAAGGAGAAATATTGCCTATAAGGGCATATTTTGCCTGAGGTCTAGGGACAATCTATAATGCTCGAGGCCAAGGATAGCCTGTAGGAGGTTTTGCTGCTGACGTCTAAGACAATCAACTCAAGGCCAAGGATAACCTGTAGGAGGTTTTGCTGCTGAGGTCTAAGACAATCGTCCCAACAGAGAAACAATCATCTCAATGAAGAAATAATCATTTGAAGCAAAAAATGGTAGAAATAATCATCTCATAAAAATAGAGAAAGAATCATCTCAAGCATCTCACAAAAATGGAGAAATAATCCACTCATGCATCTCATAAAAATGGAGAAATAATCCTCCCATGCATCTCAAGAAAAAGTAATATAAAGAATCATCTTATGAGATTCATACAATGGGAGAAACAATTCTCTCATGCATCTCAAGCAAAAGGTGGAGAAATAATCATCTCATAAAAACGGAGAAAGAATCATCTCAAGCATCTCACAAAAATAGAGAAACCCTGTAACTTTTATTGTTTCATCATAACATATCTCATAACAGTAGAGAATTAATGAAAATACTTTTTCAAATAGGCCAAGTTCCAGGGACAAGCCTCCATCTTTCCGCATGGGGATTGCATTCATGTAATGCATTTTGGAACCATCGCCATCAATGACTAAGTGGACCTTCCTAATTCGCTTTAGTTTTCTCCTCAAACTTTCACCAAAGACAAGATCCCCTTTCCTAAAAAGCCCTTTACTTTAGAGTTTCTCCATTTGGTAAGACCCACCAGCAATCAAATGACTCGCACGGTCATCGTCAGATCACGTTTTCTCTACGAGCTCATCCGTATTCATTAAGAGAGCTCAAAGATTTAATAGTACAAGGTTTTGAGTCCGTGACAAACTAGAAGAAACGCTTAGACTCCAAAAGCAAGGGCGTATGGGGTTTCCCCAATGGAGTTAAGTTTAGTGGTGAGAAGTCAAACAGGTACTGCTTATCCACAATCATCCATTTTTCTAAATAGCAAGCAATGTTTTGTCGTGACTTCACACATTGGATTATGATACCAAGGTAGAGTATACATTTTTATCCGATACTGGGTACGTAATTGTTGGAAGGGCTTGCTAATGAATTAGGCCATTATCCAAACGATGGAATGGCAATCTCAAACTGGTCCATTACAATGTTCCTTTACACAAACTACATGAGCTAGGTTGCCTTAATCTATGCATAGGCCTCGACTTCTACCCACTTTGTGAAATATTCAGTGGCTACCAGGATAAATTTTTGTTAACCCGTAGCTAGGGGTAACGGTCCCACAATATCAACACCCCACTTATAGAAAGCGTCATGACTGACACTGAGGAGCGGCCATGGCTCTAACAATAGAATAATATTGCCAAATTTCTATAGATATCACCACAACCAACTCTACTCTTTCACAGCCATTGAGAAACTATCACTCGTGACAGAGGACTATCCGCCAATACAAAATCCCGTAAATGCCTCTGTGGAATTGTTTAATGATCCGCTTCGCCTCGTCGAGTAGGACACACCTCTGGTATGGACCAGAAAATGATCATCTATATAGAATACCGTTTATCAAGGTAACGGTTACTCAAGCTCTTATCAGCCCACGCTTTTGTCCACTGCAACACTCATGAGTCCTGAGATAAGGGACATCCCGGAGTTTCCGTACCGATCCCCACTGCGGAGGATCACTACAATACAAATAAATGGATGGTCTATTAAACTCAACTCCACGTGGCAAGGGTACAAAGCATTGATGCCAAACTGACAGCGCCGTCATCTGATTTTCGCTTCTGTGTGGACCCAGCCACCAGAACTGAAAGTGAATCCAAATCCATTACTGATCTGTTTCAGCCTTCCAAATATTTGTTCATCTCCACTTCTGCCTCCCCATCCCTGCACTCTGGATGCTACTAAATGTCACATCGAAGCACTAAGTTTTGCACCAGAGCTCCCTTACCCAATCATAGCCCATGTGCAAGATACTTCATATTTGTTTCGTTATTTGAGGTGCGAATGTGAACTTTACCTCTTGAGCAATGGATAAGCCTTCCAGTGATTTGTAGACCATACTCGGGCCCTCATATACAGACCCAGCCTCCTCGGTTCAGCGATCAAAACTGCTTCTTCCGAGGTCCTCGTCGCACATATGACAACCGACTATAAAGTCCGGTCACCCATTATATTTGATCTCCTGTGTGATACTCATCAAACTCACTTAACCACCAACCTATTTCAGTCAACAATCAAGCATTTGGTTTACAGAGTATGGCCATAAATTTTGATAATGGCGAAACACAACCATAGTGTGAGCTCGAAGTATGGGCGCAGCCTCGTCGCCATTCTACCACCCAACATGATTCGCCTTCAACCAGCGTATCTAATTTCAAGATTTGTTTAATATCTCGTCAAAGGAACCCACTTACTACTTTATCGCCCTGACCTTACTAAACTAAGCTTACAACCGTGAGTTTGCGCGTTCTGATACAGACCTCTTCTTCCACCCACCAAATGAACAAGAGAGGGAGGTAAACACCCATTAGAGTTTAAAAGCCTGTCATGATTCTAATCCCATCCTTCATGGAAGCCTCCTTTTAAAGACGCTATGAAGAATCACAAAACATTTGAGACCGAGATGAACTTGTTTAGCGCCGCTGTTAATCCTACTCTCGTGAGGAGTCAGAACCCGCCTAAGACAGTAACAGACTGACTCAATACTTCACTTGTCCCACTCATCCCCTTGGCTTTACCAAGAACCTAAGGAAATCAAACCCACTTAATGCACTATTCTAGATCCAAGCGTTGTGAGTCGAACCTCATTAGTTGAAACGCGTCCTACATGTGAGCTATATGGCCTTCCCAAGACTTTGATTTAACTGAAGATACGTCAGCAGGCATGACACTTCCATGGTTCACCTAAACGTTTGCCTCTAAACAATACTGTGATATCATGTTGTGTAGGTGGCTTTAAGATTCTTCACAAACCAAAAAAGGCACTACTGTTGCAGCACACATCCTTGTTAGAGTTATGTCAAGCTGTCAACCAGGAATACATCAGATCCCACGTCAAAAGCACAGCTCATAAAGATATATTGATTTAATGACATCACTATCTGGTCCATACAAGGGTATAACGTCCTTCCTGCAAGTACATAATTTAGATTTAGAATTAATCTTACTTCAATGACGCCATTTATAATTTTCTCGGGAGACCATAACGCTGGATAGCCATTCGAGTAATCGAATTTCTTATGACAATCAATCGCTAGAAGTTTTTCAACCTCCATGTTATGAATTTCCAAAGATGTCGATTAAACTGTCTAGTTTCTAATGTAACGGGTTTGTATTCTTTCAGTGTTCAAAGTTAAGTCATAGAAGAAACTGCCGTGCATGTGGGCTTCAATCATGCAAAATATCAAAAGAACTGCAATTAACATAAGAATATTAACCCTCCTCAGAAGGGCTCTGTTAACTACTTACCATCAGCTTGTAAGAGCGAATGCAACCGTAGAGGCTCACATTTTCTGCACATCATGCCTGGGTGAGGGGCTCCAGCTACGCTACATTTAATGTACCTTTGTCATCCTTCAACCTGCTTGGACTTAGTGGGTTTGCATCTCCTTATGTCAATCTAGCCCTATGGAGTCAAGAAACTCAACATTTTGTGGTATGAGGATGGAAATGCCTTCATTGTGTGGATCAAAGTCCGTCCCAAAATGGCATTGAATTTCATGAAGGATCAAACATCATCATATATAATCAGTAAGCTACAAAAATGTTAAACTTGGTAATGATCATTTCTCCAATGAATTGTATGCGATCCATTGAAGTCAACAACACCTTTTCCCAGATCGCAATATCGGGCTTATAAACCCAAGACGCGCAAGGCAAGGTGCAGTAAAGTGTGTTGACAAGACTGCCGAGGTCAACCGAAATTCATTTCACTGCGCTTCAACCTCCAAGGTCAAAACCAAGGCATCATAGTGGTTGACTTGATACTTGTGCCAATTAACCTAACTATCGGGCGATACCTTGTTATCACTCTGCTGTGCAATCGATCCAATGAGAATTGCATCTATCACAAAGTGAGAGCTTATGTGTGGCAAGGATTGCAAATTGTTCAAGGCCACCTCCTCAACGTATTCTCAGAGATGTCCCCTCTTGACTAAGTAATTCAGCAACCCCGTAGTTTGGTAATAATGCCAATTTGATGCTCCAACGCCTTTATATACTCACAAATCAAGACTCGTCTCCACCTCCTGACTCCCTGGAGCTCCAGGCCATTCAAAACCTCCCGTAGGCTTAACCACAAGTGAGAGGAGCGGGCAACGTGAACTTTGTCTGCCTTGCACATCCGCCATTCTACGCTTCGCACGCCTCGACACCTCGCCATTGCCACGATCAGCTGGATCCCAGAGTCACATTTTACCCCTTTGTTCTGGTCGCTCTTCCCCATCAGACATTGACCTGAATTCATACCATTTAATCGCTCGCTTGATTGTGGCAATTATGTTGACCTCTAAGTTCAACGCGAGAAGCGACGGCCGCATTAGGCAAGGTCACTTTCTGCAAGGTTGTGTTAAACACACACAGTCAACTAATAACGGGTGAGGACTTTAATGATCTCAGCATTCGCTCTAATAACATTAGCCATTGCTCCAACGAGCTTAAACTAAAGGGGGATTCTCACCACTGGAGGTCGAAGTGAGTTTTCAAGTGTCTTATCACTGAATAGAGAAGAATGGTGGGAGGGGGTCTCGCTCCCATAAACAACAATTCAAACGGAATAATTATGTCTTCACAACAATTTTTGTTTTTCAACAACATGTTACAATCAAAATAACTCTCCGCCTGATACACATAAGATATATAAGAACTCATGAGGTGATATATGAATAGACATCTATGAGGTGTCTTAAATTCATGGCATAATGCCTACGTTACAGGTTAATTGCGGCATAAAGCTTGTCGAGGTGGATGTAGAAACGTGCTCTTCTCATATGCCCCAAGTAGTTCAATAATTGAAGTGTCACCCATGCACTAAAATTTCAGGAGACTGAGATGGGTTCGATGCCTGATCTAAGGAATGAGTGAGTTCGAGTTAGTTCAATGACCACACTTTGAGCCATAACCATCCCATTCCAAATCTGATCACCTTTGACACCTCAAGATCAGTTCAACGTACATGCCTCAAGGTGGGTGTTTAAATATTACATATATCACTCATATATTTGGTGGATAGAACCAGCTAACTTACTGTACATGATAACCAATAGTCGTCGGAGGTGCACTTCGGGGCCATATCTCGCTATCGTTGACATTTCCTGATATATCCGGATTTTCACTGATATTTCAGGATATTTCCCGATACATCCGAAGATGATCGGCCAAACTTAAAATTATAAGGGCGTGGTTCAACTCGCCAAAATACGCGAAAGATGCTAACCCTTCTTCCAACCGTGCCCCGCATGCCCACTCGATATAGTCCAACGTTGTAAGTCTGCTGCGGTACGCTACGATCGAGCGCGGCCGCGCGCTTCAGTACTCGTTATCGCACGCCATCTCAACTCGAAATATCACGGCATCGGAGGTCAACATTCGAGAAACTCCGGCTTACGATAAATAAATTGCCGATGAGCACCGTTACCTCGCCGCGGCAGGTTCATCTGCCGCCAAGACGCAGGCGCCGCGAAGCGTGTTGTTAGCAAGACATCGCCTACCTGTCGAGCCGCAGTGTGCGCACCCATCATGACACTGCAGGGGAACCCATCGCGATCCACAGCTCGGCCCAATCCCAAGTCCCGCTACCTAAAATATCCGCCGCGACACGAGGTCAACAACTCTCGCCAGATTGCAGAATCTCCTCGCCAGCCACCAGATCGCGGCGCCCGCCACCACGAGGCTCATTCCACAGCTCCGTCCGCTCACTCGCGCCGTCAGCTGAAAATCCTTGTTGCACACACACACGCATGACTGTCGCACGAGCACACGCATGACCGCCGCCGCCGCCACGCATACCGCTGCTCTATCGCACGCCGGTATGCGCCCGGCCGCACCACCCTATCGCGACACGAAACCCTCTGTCAATCACAGGCCCAGTGGAACCCTATCACAAACTCATGACAGAAGACTCAGAAATGGGCAAAGATCATCTGTCTCCAAACCTCCAGCTTCCCTTTTCCTTTCTTTTCCTTTTATTTCCAAAGCACCCAAATTCAACGTAATTTAGTCTTTTTTATTACAAAGACAACCTAAGCCCGGAAAACTCACAAATGTATTTATCATACAAAACGAGTTTGACCACAAACTCTCTGTCTATACACAGAAACGTTTCACCCAATTACACAATACAAAAATAAGCTATATCCGACCTTACTTCACACTCAGATCCTGACGCCTGATCCCCTGCAAATTTCAGACACCCCGGTACCTTCCTTCGCACCTAAAATTATATCCCATCACTAGGGTGAGCAATGCCCAGAGTTGAATTTTCCTACTACACATCTTCACCAACACACAGTTGGCATAATAGAACTATCACATTCCATACTACAATTCATACATGAATGATTTTTTCATCGCACGAGATGAAACTTCTCATGCTATACCCCGAAGTCCCGATCGACTTCTCACATGCAAAGCTATGTGGAAACTGGGCCATTGGTGTTTCACCACGATTCACCATCGACCCACCCCAATACCATTTGAATTATCACCGTTATTTATAGGTTAATATTTGGTTCCACCAAGAGGATCGTCGTATATTCCTCCAACAACATTTTAATACTTCATCGCTTCTGGTGATCATGTCTAACTGCATGTAAATTTGGGTCTTTCACCCTGGAGGGATCTACCCCAACTTGCTACACCCAACATGCTGATCATTGCTTTATTTCGCTTGTGACCGTGAGTCTTGACCTTGGACGTTGTCTCATTTCCGAAGGCTTCACCACACATTCACCAAGAACAGAATTTAGCATCCCATGCACCCACACCCAACCTCGGCGATGCTAATGCATACGAACAATCACGCCTAATTCATACATACAACTTCATGATTCATAAACAATTATATTTTTCACAAATATACCATACACTAAACAACCATGCCAACATCAACTTAGCATGCATTAACAACATCATTCTTCACACCACAATCATGCTATTCATTTCGTAATACACACAAGATCGTGATGCATGGACAACCGAAATCTGGGCCACAATTCAGCTTCACCGCCCAAATAATCCAGACCATTTCGAGTTGTCCGAAATGCACTTAAAACTCCATCCCATAGACTCCATCCAAAGGTAGTCCAAAATCCAAATATCTTCAGCTCCAAACCATTGGGACTAGAACGCACGGCGCCCCAGCCCCAAAACACTAAAATCATTTATATGGCTTAAATCAGAATTAAACTCAAGTAGCAGAAACACTCTACCTTCGGAATTTTTCGAACTCCTAGTTTTTGGTCTCGCTTGAAGCTCACGGGGAGCACTTTCCTTCGTCTCGACGAAACCAAAGGTCCGACCACCGGAAATCTAGAGAGCAAAAGCCCTTCACTTTCTCTTCTTCCTCTTTTCTTTTTTTTTTCTCCTCTTTCTTTCCTCTCCCATCCAAACAGCTATCCATGTTAATGGCTTGAGACAGTCCTCACTCATTAACTTCATCGCTCTTAGATTACCCTTATCCATTTATCCAATAACTTCGATTTCCTCCAATCATGTGCAGACATGTCCCACATAGCCTCACTTAGACTTTACAGGTGTTTGACTTGTTCAATGGACATGTGGCCTGTCGTGAGCCACTCAACCACGCTGTCCCCGGACTCCTACCAAAAAACACGAAATTCACCAAGTTTCTAATTCGACAAACTCACGTAGACAGATTTACACACACCTCCAACTACAAGTCTGTCATCATCCAGATCTAGAAATTTTAGTTTCAACCAATGACTGCTTACTCCTTCAGAAATTGATTTTTTTCTGCTTTACACGCACCGCAGTACCACTTATTATAGATAGTGCCAAAAGAATATATATTGCTAATTTTATTTATGAATATTTTATAAAATTAATAACTAAATATAAAAATATAAATGTATAAAAATTCATATTCTATATTATGTTATTGAATAAATTATAATTTTAATATTAAATGTATTATGATTATAAAAAAAACATAAAATGTACTATTCAAAATTAAATAGTTAATAAAATTCAAATATAAATATGAAACTGTGATAGAAATATATATTTTAATAAATAAATATAAATATAGTAAAATAATTGCGTAAAAATCAAAACTAATTGCTATTATCATTCCCTCATATTTTCAAAATAATTTTGGATAAGTAAATTAATTTATTTTAAATTTTTAAATATTTTTTAGCTTATCGATATTTATATAAAAATATCCACCGATATCCATAAAACCCACCATCATATATCCACAAACCATATTTTTATCCTCGCTTCTGCTTAAACAATCTGGCTTAAATAGTTAGCGGTCATATTTTGAAGGCCACTATCCCAGGAAACCATCTTTACTATCATTTCTCTAACAATGCCAGGTTTTTCCTCCTTATATTGAGGCTACGCCCTGTTTTCAATGTTGTTTGGCCTTTGCTCAATATCTTTTCTTGCGAAGCCAAATACGGTACCATGAGTCTCACTCATGTCTTTATTAGAGAACCATCTGCATCAGACTCAGTCGTTACATCATCAACAAACAATCATGTCATTCATCTGTTGTAACAAACAATTTAAAATTCAAATACTTGTTCATAACCTCCCCTGGATAAGTGGTCAACATTATCATGTAGAAATTTATATACATCTTACATTGTATGTAAGTTAAGTGACCTGCAGAAATAAAAATCTTCACATCTTGTTATGGTATCAGAGCTCCTACTCCAACGACTGATATCCTTATCCTTCCTTTTCCTGGTTTAACCTCCCTCTACTTCCATCCCACCTCATTTCCCACTATTCTACCAGCTCTCCACCACTAAAAATTCCTACCCAACTTGACTCAAAATCTCATGACCATTACTGTTGCAGCCCAACTGCCTCTTAAGCTGACATCTCTCAACTATTTATCATGGAAAGCTCAGTTTCATACACTCCTCTTTGGTCTGGATCTTCTAAGCTATCCAGATGGTTCACTTAAATGTCCACCAGCCACAACCAACATCAATAGGCAGTCCACTCCTAACCAAGGATTGAAATATCGAATATATCGGCCGATATTTCGGCGATATATCGGATATCGGGAGTTAACGAAACGACATACAGAAAGTCGCTTGTGGTAGGAAAAAATCGTGAAAATCGGCATCGGCGATATTTCATAAATATCTAATGATCGTCAAACACTGACATAGCTGGGAAAATGGTGATTTTCTGGTATAACTATATCGGAAGACATATCACGATATTTTCGATATATCGCGCGCTGCCTCAGGCGCAGACTGGCAAGGCTAAAATCCGACTGGCCCACCGCCTCTTTTCAACCGCTTGGATCGATTCGAGGCGATTTGACCGTTTGATCCTGAACGTCTGCATTTCACCCTGCATTTAAAATGCGATCCAACGGCCATCTTTTATCCAACGCCAGAAATTAAATCTAAGCTTGATCCAACGGCCGAGGATTGATCCAAACGGCTAAGATCCAACTACGATTTTCACCAAAACTAAACTAAACTAGAATTAAATCTTAATTATATTTTTGTTCATTCATTGCCTTTTGACCAAAAATCCTATAAATACCACTCAAAATCACTCTATTTTCACAAACTCTCTCATCAAATCTTCTATCATCTAAAATTATTTTTCTTTGTTATATATCTCCAAAAAGGTGGAAATTAAGTGTTTAAGGGTTGAAGCTCTAAATTTCACAAGATTAATTAAGGTATGTTCTTACTTCTTATTGTATTTATGTTTTTGTGTATTTAATAGTTATACATTTACATTTATTTTTGTGGCTTATGTTAATTATATATTATTTCTTATATTTTATAATTTCATATTACATTATAAATTTAATAAAATACAAATATATATTAGTCTAAGATAAATATCATATACTACTATAGTTTTATATTGGTTTTTTTATAATTTCACATTAGATGCAATTACAAATATGAATATATATTATTTTTAATAGTGGTGTGGCCTGCAATAAATATACATTAGTTTTTTTTTACCACATTAGATTATTAATTGCATAAAATATAAATATATATTATTTTGCTTCTAAGGTAAATATCATATAATAATATGTTTTATATACTATAATAAATGTAATAGTGGTGTATTATTTAAAATAAATATACATTAGTTTATAATTTACATTAGATTATAAATTGTATAAATATAAATAATATATTAGTTTGGTTTCAAGGTAAATATCATATAATAATATGGTTTTATATACTATAATAAATATACTATATATTTTTTTAATTTCACATTAGATTATACTGTATAAAACAGTAAATATATATTTTTTTAAGCTTTAAGGTCATATAATAATATGGTTTTATATACTATATTAAATGTGGGTGAGTGGTGTATTATTTAAAATAAATATACATTAGTTTTTTTTTTTTTTTATACTGCATTAAGATTATAAATTGCATAAAAATATAAATATATATTAGTTTCTGGGTTTCAATACAAATGATTCATCCAATGACAAGAACATTTTTCCTCCTCAATACAATGACTTACGGTCACCTTTTCAAATCCTTCTATCAATTGGTGAAGAATATGGAATGATAAATTATCCTGTTGAACAAAATGTCATTCAACATTCCATATCAAATGCAACAAGGACAACTAATACGCGCTGACCCCAATTTCCCATCCACAAGAGGGTCATGTAATGTTTAAGACATTTATACATGCAGATGCTCGATTTTATAATCATTATCGGAACACCATGTCTTGGTACGACTATTGTTCTCATCAGCATTTGATCCCTTCATCAAATATCAGAACGAGCTACATCGATCTTCTATTCGGGCGCAAAATACCATAACAATGTAATATCAATGTCTACTTATTATTAATGTCATTTTTACAGCTTTTATAAAGTTAAGCTTCATCAATTTCAAAGTATTTTTATTAATTTCGATATCGACATATTCATGTAAAATATCCACTGGAGAAAATATCTCCGATATATCCCCAAATCCACTACCGATATATCCGTCGAAACCGATATTTCATCTCGCTTCAACTTACTACATCTTCTCGCTTGCGCCAAGATCAACTTATCATTCAAGCAGGATTTTTGTGCTGACTCGGTGAATCTGTTATTTCGTTGGTTTCACCTGCACTTCAAGTCATGACGCCTGGTCTCGTCTTTCTCAACTCTATGCCAAATACTCTAATTCTCATCTTATCTATCGGAAGGACAAGCTTTCCATGCTAACTTGTGGCTCCTTCTTAGTTACAGATTACCTTACCTCCATTAAACAACTAGCTGATGAGCTCATTGCTCTTGGTGCCCCCCAAAGTGATGTTGAACTTCTTCTTTACAATACCATGGCTCAGGTCCTGCCTTACAAGAATTGGTTGCAGCCCTACGTAGAAGAGACATTGTCGTCTTCTTTAGAGCATTTGACAAGATCACCAACTACATTTTCCTTCATACTGAAACACAACATTCAAATCCCATACCCCAACAACTCATTTTTCCAAGCACTTTCACTTTCTAGCGTCCCAAAAGACATCTAAACACTACAGTAGGCTTACTCCCCACTCCCCACACCACAAACTGACATTCTCGACTCCTGGCTCCATCAACCCACCCGATTGTCTACCAGTTCTACAGCGTGGTTATGATGCCAAGCAAGCTGCTTTCAGCTTTTTCCTCACCCTCTGCAAACAGCGTCCTATATAAAACAAGCAACACTTCCTTCCCTTTCCTCAACTCCTTGACAAACACCCGGGGCTCCCCTCACCATGCAGCCATCCTAAGTGCCCACCTTTCCTTCTTTAATCCTAAGAGGGTCCAGATGACATTGTCATTGATGATGGTATACAGGTTTGAAAAATTACCCATACAGGCCTCTTCTTCTTACTTCACTTCATATTTCTAACATTTTATGTGCTCCATCTCTTAAGAAAAACTTGATATATGTCTCTAAATTTTTCCATTCTAATCATACCTCTATTGAATTTTTTTTCCCTCTTATTTTGTTGTCAAGGGCTTAACTACGGAGGCACCTCTACTCCGTGGAACGAATAAGCATGATCTCTATGAATGGGCGTGTCCAGCACCTGCAAGTGATTCCTCAGTCATCGCTCTTTCCACTAATGTCACCTTTAAAGGTTCTCCAACAGTTAGGCATGGTCGACTTAGGCATCCTACTTTGTAAATTCTTCAACATCTTGTCTTCTCTGATTCAGTCTCCTTTCTTCCTAAGGCTCTCTGCTTACTTATTTATCCTGTTTATGTAATCAAAGCAACGCCTCCTGTTTCCAGAGTCCAGTCTAACGAAATGTGGTCCCCTTGATTTGTTTACACTGATGATTCGGGCCATCATCTATCTCACAATCATACTTTAACTATTACATTATCTTTGTCGATCATTTTTACAAAGAATCTTGGTTGTATCCCTTACATTGAAATCTGATGTGTTTAATACTTCATCAATTTGGTATTATTGAAAAAATATTTTCATCGCTCAAATATTTCAATTTACTCTGACTGAAGTGGAGAATATACTGCTCTTAAATCCTTCCTTAGCACTCTGGGAATTCAGTATCTCCAAACTCCACCTTACACTCCGCAACACAACTTCATCGCTGAGCTAGGGACGTCACAAACACATTGTGGATAATGGCTTAACCCTTCTCCATCAAGCTCATGTCCCTCACCGGTATTGGTCCTATGCTTTTCAAACTACTGTTTATTTAATAAACCATCTCCATAATCCAATTCTTCAATTCTCACTCAAAAATTATTTCATCAAAAACCAAATTACAATAAATTGAAAGTATTCGGATGTCTATGTTTTCCTTGGCTAAAACCATACATGTCTAACAAGCTTGAAGAAAAATCCTCTGCATGTCTCGGGTACTTCTCAATCTTTTTTACTTCCTACTTTAGTATCCCTTTCTCCACCATCTCCGATTCCAACTACAACCCCCTCAGCAACCGTATCTTCTTCACCGCCTCCGTTAGCCCCTCCTCATCCTTCCAAACCCCCATCCCATCCCATGGTTACTTGTTCGAAGAACAACATCTTCAAACCTAAACAATTATACACCGTCACCAACTGTCTCTTCCCATCTCTATTGAACCCACCTGTCTCAAGCAATTAAAAGTGTTGTACATAGGACTTAAGGTTTGATGAGCTTACTGCCCTTCTTCATAATGGTACTTGGGACCTTTGTTCCCCCATCACATTCTCAAAATGTTGTAAAATGGGTGTTTCACATCATCAACACATCATACTCGTCAGCAGACCATCAACAAACAATTCCGCCATTCATCTGTTGTAACAAACAATTTCAAATTCAAATATTTGTTTGTAACCTCCCTTGAATAAGTGGCTAACATTATCATATAGAAATTTATATATATCTTGCATTGTACGTGTTGCTGACCTACAGAAATAAAAAAAAATCTTCATCTTGTTATCTCCTCTATAGCACAATTGTATTGAATCTGGGTGGATCGAAAAATCGGCCGAAAGTCTGATACGACTCGGCTGATTCATCTCCGCCTCAAAGCTCACCACGCCGAGTCTGATACCAGTTACAATACTCATCAATAAATCGGTAAATATCGGATGAATAGATCGAGTTTCCGAGTTAACTAGGTCAAAAATTGCGAATTCCATGTGATTTCGTAGAGAATCTCCATCCAATCTTTCATATATCACAACCAAAAATGCAAAACTTTATTCGGATGAACCAAAATTCCTCCCAAGAGAAAAAACAAACCTTAATATGAAATCTGGATTCATCGCATAGAGAAAGGTGCAGGATTTTGGATCTTTGAATCCTGCTGCATAGAGAGCTGCGAGAGACCGAAGAGGCTGAAAAGAGGTTTGGGTTTGTGTTTGTAGCATGAGGGGGTGAAGAAGATGAGAGAGAAAGAGACCGGGAAGTGAGCGAGGTCTGGGTCTACGCCGCCTCCATCTATCTCAAAGAGGGAAATGGGAAAGGGGAAGAGGATGACAGAGATGAGTTTTATTTTAAAAATATGAAAAAACATATGAATTTATTTGTTCAAGTGAAAATAAAATAGAATATATTTTATAAAAATGATATATTTAAAAGTTGTTTTCAGATGTTTTTAAAATATTAAAAAATATATATTTTAATAAAAATTATTACTTAATGTAAGAATGTAAATATATTTTTTTTTAAATATGATTTATGATTTTTTTAAAAATTTTAAAATATTAATTTAAATAAAAATATTTTTTTAATTTTAGCTTGAAATGATAAATTTTTTTTTTTTTAAATCTTTCTCAATACCCTTTTATGGATACATGAAAAATTATAAATATTAATTAATTTTCAGATCAAAGATCACCCAACTAATCTTCTTACCCACATATTCAACCTCTAAACAATTCTTTCATCAAGATTTTCACACTTAACATAACTAATAAATTAGAAGACACACAAACAAGATAGAATGAGCGAACGTTTTATGCAGAAGGGTACCCTGTGGTATCCAGGGATGCAAAAGATTCAATCTTTCTTTTATTTTTCAATTAGTAGACATAAAAACAATGTAGATTGATCGAAGATTTTCTATTGTTTGGATGTTTCAATTAGAAGACAAATGGACAAGACATAATGTGCGAACGTTTTCTCTTTTTTAGATGTTTCATGCAAAAGGGCCCCTTATAGTATCCATGGATGTCAAAGATTCAATCTTATTTTTTATTTTTCAATTACTAAACATAAAAATAAGGAGTGATCAAAGATTTCTTTTTTTTTTTTTATGTTTCAATTAGAAGACACGATGTGAGAGCTGTGGACTATTCTTTTTTCTCTCTTGGGTTTTGACTAGGTCCTTCCACAATGGTCAGAGACTTGTTCCCTAGTAAACCTGCTGTCTGGAGTACATTTAATTAGAAAGTGGTCTTGGCGGGCCCCCATGCCTCTTTCCTCTTGGCCCATTCGAAAGATATAAATAAAATAATCTTTGAAAATGAATGTTTGCCTGATCGAATGAAAAATCTTGATTTTTTTAATATATCGCTGCTTGTTTAATTATTAATTTGTTTTTCTAAGTTTTGTTTGAGGGTTGTTGTTAGGTAGGTGATTTTAGATTTCTTTTTTTGGTATACACGGTTGTTGTCGATCGATTTCCAATAGACCAAAAACTCGATCATTTCTAGCAAGACTGGCCACCAATAACTATTCACCCCCGTGCTATGCCATAAACTTGTTTGACTAAATATATAAAAACTATTTTCTACTGTGTATATAATAATTTGCAATTAAAATGTGTCTTTGGTCTAAATCACTCCGCAAGATGTGTCGCATAAAGTAATAAAGCGATTATAAGATAGAGTATCAATTCATAGGACACCAAAACCTAAAGATCAAACTACCCTTACTATTCAAGATCACTATTTGAACTTTAATTCCAATTTTTGAACTTATCTGAAAATAATTTCAATAAAAGAATTTCACAAAAGTTCTCTTTAAAGAAATAAACAACTAATCTAATAGAATCAAAGAGATCTCTGTAATAGAAACATCGGGAATAGACTAGGTGTTATGAAATCATTAGTAGAGGGTTCAAAAAACGTGTAATCAGCATGACCAAATCGGATCTGTCCAAGAGCAAGTATAGCATTGGAACGCCTCCTAACACTACATTTCAACGTTTAGAATATCATATCCTCAAAACCAAGTCAATGGATTTAAATAGTTACCTTTTAGGATTTGATCCTCTTTAAGATTTGATTGTTTTTCCTTTCTAGTACTTCACAACCATTTCTTAGGACTATAAACTACTTGCCCCCATAAACAAGATAATACGAGCCTTTTCCAATGAAATTGGCACCTCGTCTATAATTCATTAGAATTCTCTTTCTCATTGATTAGAATCTATGCTAACACAGGATCAAGATTATTCTGCAAAATTGAGATGAGACCTCTAAACATTAAACTGATAGGATCAAATACATGGTCCTTATACTCCTGTGAACACACTTCGTCGTCACCAAGAAGGGAACCTTGAAATCAGAGGTTAGAAACTTCACAAGTAATTTATCAAAATGATCTTTAGAGTACATTAGTTCAATGAATATCAATAAAATTTGCCCCCAAGTTACTGCTCCTTACTCTCAGGTCATCCATCCCTGTGTCACTTAAGGGAATCCTGGAAATCAGAGCAAAGATACAGCTCTTTCTAGGTAAAGAACACTGATATTCAGAACAACTCAGTAATAGAGCAATGCCAATTAAATACATCCAGGTTTCTGCCCAAAACAACATTTAAATGTACAAACAAAAATCAAAACAATACATTCATTCCCAGAGGGAGCCCGTCCTTTCATAACTAGATTGTAAATAACAATGACTAATTAATCAAACAAATTCATTGAAATTGAAATCATAACGAAATAACTAAAATCCAAAAATATCCTTATTAATACTTGAATTCATAAATATAAATGAAATTGATAGACACAACTACAGCTCGAAATCTCACATATCTATCTAGTCTAATCCTAAAAGAAAGATAAGGCTGAAAAAAATAAAATAAAAGAAAATAAAATAATAAAAAGAAAAATATATACAACGAGAATTCAGCTCCTCCAAAAGCTCAAAACTCTTAAAGTGGCTAAAAACTGCGCACTCCTCCCTATGAGCTTCTATTTATAGGCTTCAGACATTGGGTCCTAAAATCAAGGTGAAAATCATGAACTTCGAAAAACCCAAAAAATTATGCCCTAGTCGTTAATGTCGTGGTCAATGTCGTGGCTGATGTCGTGACATCGGAGATGCAATGTCATGGTTCTAATCTAGTGTCACGACATTGATATCTGGTGTGGCAATTCTGAATTCTGAATGACCAAGCAATGTCATGGTTGATGTCGCGACATTGTAATTGTGATGTCGCAACGTTACTAAACCTTTTGTTCTTATCCCTTCAACCGATGTCGAAAATTTGAGTCTTGATGCCACGACATTAGGTTGATGTTCTGAGTCTTTTCAATGTCGCATATTTTGAATCAAATCAAGGTAGAGACATTGGTCTGTTAATATTTCAACCTGAAGGCACGACCCAATGTCGCCGACATTGCCGCTAGATATGACAAAGCAATGTCGATATCGTAGTTGTATCTTATTGCCAATGTTCGATATCACGACATTGAAATTATGATGTCGCGACATTGCAATTGTGATGTCACGACATTGCACCGTGGATCATCATATCGTTTTCGTTGCGTACTAATGATGTTGCAACATTGAACACGATGTCGCCGACATTGCTTTGATCTTCTCTATTCACTTTGTACGGCGTCATGACATTGAAAACTCAATGTCGTGACATTAAAATCATGTCATGAAAATCTCTACATGATGGATGTCGCGACATTGATCACCTGATGTCACGACATTGCTGCTTTTGCTCCACATCGTTTGTCGCATTCTTCAAATCCACAAAACAACCGCAGAAGACCACTTATTTCAATCGAATGAAACTAGAACATACAATATATATAAAATATCGAAACATACGAACATCATCAACCCAACCCGCAGAGTGCTGTTATAATCCCATTAAAAGAAAAAGACTACATCTATTCGTCCCCAACGCTAAAACTGCACTTTTCATCATCAATTTTTTTTCAGAATCATCTTTTCAGTCAAATCAAAAATTTTGCCTCAGTAACATTTCAATTGTGATATCAATTCTAATCAAGCTTCGATTTTTGGATCCTAAAAATTTTCAATTTAGATCCTTTAATAAAACAGATAATTCAAAGCCAATGAACAGTTATAGATCTTAACCCAATGAGTGTGGTTGGCCTTCCTTTTCACTAATTTTATTATGTAGCCTTATGAGACTCCACCGTACATAATGGTAGTCTCTTTTAGAGGACTTAGGTATCATAGGCTTGCCGTCATATCATTCTCCACACTCAATGTAGGCATAACACAACCCTCGAGATCAAATAGGTCTTTTATGCTTGTAATGTATGGCTAGGGTATTTTGGTAGATAATTGGAAATTTAAGGTTTAAGTTTATCTAGATTACATACATCTTCTCAACATTCTTTCTTCTAACTACTCCTCTTTCTTTTCTATTCAGAACTCTTTCAAATGCACCCCCAAACTTGTTTTTGTGCATCTTTCTTCATGTTTCCCATTATGGCTATTTCTTTTTCCACTTTCTATTTCAAATTCAAGCCATCGCTCTAAAGCTATTTTCCGTCATTTGTTCAAGGTTAGAATGGTAATGTTTTTCCTTTTAAGCTACCTCCCTTAACAAGCTTCAATGGCTTAATCCTCATACTACAGACATTAGGGTACTAGGGTGTAGAACACCCTAAGGACTTACTTACTACTCAAGAAATGCGTGCTACAAGGTAAAACCTACCCTCTCTAAAGACTCCAGACATATTTTTTTAGCTTCTCGCTTGTATGCTACGCACCCTCAGACATCTTTCAATTTCTTTTCCTTCCACATCTTTAATTTTATTCTTCTTCACATTTGTATCTTAACTCCCCAAACTTGTCCTCTGATAATTTTTGTTGTACCCTATCTTACACTTATAGTAAATCCTAGGTTCTTACTCTGAAAAGACTATATTTTAGGAAGGTTAAGGTTTTTTCTTTGTGGCTTTGATGATGAAATGACATTTAGGCTCAAACAATGTAATTAAGGTAAGCATATACATATAACAAAAGATAGGCTGCAAAGGCTCAAACTCTTTAAGATATTCAAACTCATTTCCTGTTGGTTGTAATGCCTAGGATTTCACCTTGAATAACAATACAACAAGTTCTAGGACCTTTTTAGACTAAACTTAAATTGAATCTAATAAGGTGTTCCTAACCCAAGTATAATTAACTTTCAAGGTACTTATGACCAATGTGTCAATTTTTAGTCATTTTCTGAACTGTACTATTCAATCAAACTTGAATTATCAGCCTGATTAACATTGATTTTCATTTCAATCTTTCAGAATCTAAAATTTCAGCTTATTTGTCCTTGACATCACAACTTAAAATTTTGTTCCACTCATTAAGCACAATTTCATTTACAAAATTTTACCCTATTTGGTTTAAAACAAATTGTTGTTCCATTGTATAATTAAACAGTTAATTTTGATCCCACATTTCAGTTCATTCCATCAACAACAAGAGCACAAAAAACTCAACAGGTTCTTCCAATTCAACCAAACAAGCAATTACATCTTTCATTAGCAACTTACAAAAAAATACCAAAAATTTTCAGCCAAAGCACAGTTCTGCACAACTTCTAGAAATTCATATTTTCTTATTTTCAGATTCCAGAATTTTTATCTTAACAGTTTCAACACTACTATTTTAGCCTTCTTATCTTTTCTTATCTCAAAGAATTATGCATTCAAATTAACCTAATTCTCAATTATTCATCAAAGCAATAAAGAATTCAACATTGATTGTTCTTAACTATTTGAAAATTATAGAATGAAAAGGAAATAAGAAAGAGAAAAAAGTTAGTGTTAGATTTGAAACAACACATTTGGAAATCGATATTCATTTAACTTAAAGTATGATTACAATGGATCAATTATAGGAGAGAAAGGAAGAGATACAATGGAGTTCATTTCTTTTTTCTATAGGACTTGGAGGGTTTTATATTTGCTGGTTCATACTGGTAGGCACCTTGAGATGGACTGAAATTAGGAATGGAGGCTTGTGGTATTTCAGTTGTTCCCTCTCCTGCTTGTTTGAGGGCCATCCATTCTTGCATAATAGCATTTTGTTTTATCAGTTCATTCTGTCATCCCCCAATAGAATTCAAAGCTCCCTCAAACTCACCTTAGGCATTGTACATTCTAATCAAGTTGTACTTTACTATGTCCGTGTTTCTCATTCATGCTTCTCCTAATCTGGCTGAGGCTTCAAGTTCTTCATCCTACATGGTGGTCTCATTCCTTTTCTTGCTCCTTATATAATTATCTGAAGGCATCTGCATTTTGAAGCATATTATGCTCCATCTCCTTCTCTCTAATTTCCAAGATCTTCAATAGCTCCTAGTCCCTCTTCAACTGATCACTTATGAAGGCTTTCTCCCTCTCCCTGAATTCAACTCTAAGAGCTTTATCTCTCTTAGCAAGCTCCTCTCTCTACTCATCATCTCGCTACTGGAGGGTTGCTATCATACTATTTTCTCTCTTCTTGTTTTCCTCATCTTGGTGGTTGTCCCTCCACCTTAGCTCTTCCCTAAGTTGTTCATCTCTGCCTCTCATTTCATCTCTTATTTCTTGCATTAGAATCAACAGCTCATAAGTGTTTCTCTCTTCACTTGTAGCTCTTCTTTTCCATTTTTCTTCAACTCTAGCTTGAGCTAGTGTTGCTCACATCTACAAGGTGAGAGCACCTGCTGGCTTTAAAAGAGGCTTCACAGCCCATCCCCCCCCCTTTCTTTTACTACACTTTCTCTTCTTCGCACCCACTACAAGAGACTGGGACTGTCCTAAACCGTTCCACTCAAGCTTCATTTCCTTTTATTTTTCTACTTTGTCTTCTCTTCCTCCTCACACCCTTTACTGGACCTTGGTGATTCCAATAAGAGTAGCAAGAGAGGCCTCGGGGCACTTTTTCTTCCTTAATTTCACTTACTTTAAACCCCTCGATACACAGTGTCCAAGAGGGTAGGGAATGTTTAAGAATTTTTCAAATACACTAGTCCAGATGGACTATCTCAATGACTATCCCCATATTTAGCCTCAAAGCCCTTTCCCAAAGACATACACAAAGCAAGAATGCGTCCTGTCTCAATAAATGAGACGTGCTTGGGGAGGGCTAAAAGAGAATTAACAAAACATAACCAAACCTTGTTGGTTTCAGTGAGGTCTCCTCGGTTCAGGTAGGCGTTGGAGATGGTCTTTATCTTCTTCCATTCTTCTTGCCCTCCGCCTCGTCCCGGTTATCTCACCAAATGAGAACCTTTCGAGCCGTCGTATTCTATGTACTCCTAACGGTTTGAGTCCTAAGAGTTGGGAGATGGCCTTCCCCCAAAAGGGACTCATCTCTCCCTATTATTAGCATGCTGTGTTCTTTCTATCGCCAAGATTGCATAGAACTCTTCACTAAGGCCCTTCTTCCTACCATATGCTTGCTCACTTCACCTCTTCAAGCTGATTCTCAAGTATTCACGATTTCAACTCTCTTTCTTCCACACAAACCCCTTTCTTCGTGAGGTACTTTGTGTTTCTACCCCCTCATTTAAATAGAAAGTTTGACACCCTCCTGCCTCCACCTCTCACTCTCCTCTCTTTCATTTTCTTCTCACTCCTTAGGAGCACCCTGTTCTTCATGTTCAACTCTCTCTTAATACCTCCTCTACGATGTTTTCAACTACTTCATTTAGGGTAGGAGAGCTAGGATTCGAGATCATAATATCTCAAAATAGAGATTTAAAAGCTATAGTCTGAGTTGTCAAGAGGCTTGGTTTCCTTTGATCAGAAAATTTTACTGGCTGTTCCTTATATATAATGTAATGTACTTCCTATGCTGGCGTCACGACATTGCATCGATGTCACATCGACAAAAATTTGCATCTAACTCAATGTTGCAACATTGGGGATGTTATGTCGCGACATTGCTTAAGAATTTTGAGTGGCAGGATTTGATGTCGCGACACTGAGAATGCATTGTCGCGACACTGCCTTGATGTCGCGACATTGATAGAATGTCATTCTTGGTGTTTTTTTCTATGTAAATGCAATGTTGTGACATTGAATTGTTGATGTCGCTGTTAGGGTTTTGGAATTCCTCGTGAACATAGTGATAGTACGTACATATTACACAAAAAAAAAAAACAATCTGAATAAAGCTATGAGGATATAGTTTGAATCCATACCTAGAGATCTGTCTGGATTGATCTCAATAAAAATGATTCACAAAGATATCGCTTAATTCTAAGCCTTCTATCATATTCCCACGCCGTAACAGAAAAAGGGAGTGGCTCTCTTCGTGCTCTCCTTTGGACGACTACCTCTAGGGTTTTTTGAAAATGATTGATATGATTTTTCTCTCTTCTTTAGAGGCTGCCCAACATGGCATATAAATAGGCTACTGTAGGGACCTAAAGTCACAAGACTAGCTCTCAATGTAAATATATGAACTTATTTGCGCCATTACAATTCACTCCACTAAAGAATCATAATTGCTTCCCTCACTTATTCGAAAGTATAATTCAAGGCCTTTGTTATTAAATACTCGTTAATGTCCCCACGTCAAGATTACAAGTACCCGTTGATTAAATTAAATTATTGACAGTTTTATTTAATCAACATCTGATAATCACCTTGAGACCTTCCACTTAACTTATTTGATATGTTGGATTAAAATCCACCCTGCAGGCTTTTACATAATCAAAACTTATATATTCTCAAGGGTATCATCAATCCAATTAGACATGGATTCCAAGTAATAATTAATATCTACTATACAATTAATGCAAGCTTATCCAACTCACCTGCATTAGTTGATCTATAAAGATCTCACTCTTTATGAATCAAAATAACCAACAATAAATGCACGTGTCTATTAATTATCTCGAGATTAAGAATAATAGCATTCATAATAACCATGAGGTATTAATTATTTTGTGTCAGTATAAAATAATTACCCCAAGTTGGTCCTGCTCAATATTAATGAGCTGCATTTACATAAGAAGTTGAATTAAGCCATTCCTCGTAGTCAAGATAGACTCATCAAGTCTAGTGCTACAATTCAACAATGGTGTGTCAAATTTTATTTAGATTAGAACTAATAAATCTTATATTCCACAAGAATCGATGATTTGATCTTCCGTATGTAGTTTAACCCACACACCAAATCATCTACTATAGAATAAAAGACACACACATGCATGATATTTAAATGCAAACATAACTGTAGATTCTCATTGGAAATGAAATAACATAATTTTATTAAAAAAATAGCATCCATAACAATAAATGGCTTTTTGTATATATAGCCCTAATAATATGACATCAGCAATGTCGCAACATATCTGTCGCGACATCGCCAAATGTCACGACATTGGAGAAATTTTTGGAGTCGATGTTGCAACATTAAGAAGGCATTTTCCTCTTTCATATTTTTAATTGTTTACCTCTTCTTATTCATTTCTACTCACTCACATGCTTGTGAATATAACTCTAACATGAATTAAATATCTCACCTGCTATTGGCTATAAAAATAATTTCTATGCAATGCACTTAATTTAGCAAATATTTTGTACTACAAAGAAATTTCATATCTAACTAAAAGAATTTCAACAAAGGAACATTGAAGCTACTATGCAATTTCTAGATCAAAAAAATAAACTCCCCCAAACTTAACATGTGCATTATCTTTAAAGAACAAGTTAGGGAAATAGACTCCCCTGTGTAGTAAATTCTGCATCATTGAGTTTGGGTTGAAGTGCTTTCCATTGAACTTCATATCTCTTTACAGCTTCATTATCCTTAAATTAGACCAAATTTGACTACATAATTTTCAATTAAACTTAAAAAAAACTATTCTATCAACTAAAATATTCAAAACAATCAAAATTAAATAAAATCAAACTGTAAAATTAAAAAAAATTTTGGGTTGCCTCCAAGTAGTCACGGTCATTTTATGTCTTTAGCTGTGACATTGTTGCAATATTTTCAACAGTTCTTTCCACTTCTAATATGGACCCGTTTTCATTTAGAATTCTCCAAGGTAATGCTTTAGTCTCTCGACCACTTTAAACTCATTTCCAAAATTGGTTTTCAAAGGTCACTACTCTAAAGGGTGTAGCTGCAACTACTATGCAAGGACCACTCCATCTTGACTTGAGTTTCAGAAAACTTCTGAGCCTTGGAGTCACAAGATAGATTTTACCTTCCACTTTAATTCTTCCAAGAATCCTCTGTCGCAAATTTGTCTGCCCTTAGATCCATATCATCCACAGTTTCACTTCTAAGCTTCTAGAAGTTTATTCATCCTCATAGTCTCTTTCTCAATGTACCTTGGAACAAAGTTCAGTTTCGATTTGTTCACATTGCCTTATATTCAAGCTCAAGAGGGAGATGACAAGGCTTTCCAAATACAATCTTTTATGGCGGCATTACAATAGGAGACTTATAAGTAGTCCTGTAAGCCCAAAGTGCATCATCTAACTTTACTAACCAATCTTTTTCCGCTTTTGTGTTTAATTGTTTTCTTCAAATATTCTTATCTCCCTATTGGAAATTTCTCGCTACCCATTTGATTGAGGGTGATAAACCAATCCCATAACACGTCTGACTCCATATTCCTATTAAAGTTTTGCAAACATCTGCTTAGCAAATGGCTTCCTTCATCATCTAATGATCGCCTTAGTCAAAATTCACTCAAAATGTTTCTTTGAATAAACCCCATAATTGTGTTAGCATCATTTCCGGGCAATTTATAGCTTCCACCCATTTTGATACATAATCCATAGCAAGGAGAATGTATAGATTTCCAAATGAGTGTGGGAAAGGTCTCATAAAGTCTATCCCCTATACATCAAAGATCTGCACCACTAGGATTCCTTGCAAAGGCTTCTCATTTCTTCTGTTTATGTTAACCATTCTCTGACATATGTCACAATGTTTCACCGACCAAACACCCAATTGGCTACTAACAAACTCCGACTGAGTTTTTCGGGTTGTTCTATCCCCCCGCAAAGTGCGGATCCATGATGAGATGCGTGGACATTTATCTAATATTTAGCTTGTTCCGCCTCTAGTACACATTATTCAATCTAATCTGCTCTCTTCTAAACAACAACGGTCATCCCATATAAACCCGCAATCACCCTCAACTTTTCAATAATCTTCAATTCTAAGGCACAACTCCAATGCCATACCCGCCAACATTAGCATACTAGGTACTTTGAATCGACATCTCGAAAAAGCCACCATCAAGTGAATTTTTCTCTATTTCAACCCTTTTTCCTCTCCAGTAGGTTTTTCTAATCTTGACAAATGATCTGCTATCACATTGTCACTCCCCTTCTTGTCCTTGATTTCCAAATCAAATTCTTGCACCAATAATACACATCTTATTAGTCTTAGTTTGGCATCTTTTTTTGCCATCAAATATTTTATTACTGCATAATCAATGTGTATGATGACATGGGACCCTTGAACATATGGTCAAACTCACGCCGAAACAATAACGTTTCACGCCTTCCTTTGTGAGCTGAGTAGCCTCTCGTGCCCCAAAAGTTTTACTGGCAAAGTATATGGCTCTGAAAGTCTTGTCAATTCTTTGTCCCAACACTGCTGCCATTGCATAGTCACTAGCATCACACATGATTTCAAAATCTTTGTTCCAATATGGCATTGCCATGATAGGAGCTATAACCAATCTTGATTTTATTTCTTCAAATGCAAATCTGCAGGAATCATCAAATTCACTCTCAAGATCCTTTCCAAATAATCTATATACGCAATCTAGAAATTTTTTAGAAGTCCTGCAATTCCTCTGCTAAATCCAAGATGTCCCAAAAACCCCACCCTTTTACTGTGGTGGAAAAGTACTAGGAGTTTCAATCACGTAAACCTTTGTTTCTGCCCAGTCAGTCCAATCAGATAAAATTTACGCCTCTAAGACAATACCTTTTGTTACCATGAAATGGACATTTTTCCCAATCTTGAGCTAAGTTTCTCGCTCATCTCGAAGTACAATCTCTAAATTTTTAGGCAGTTCCTGCAACCATCCACAAACTGAAAAGTCATCCATGCAAGTTTCACAGTCTCCCTCCACCAAAATCAGAACATGGATATCATACACTCTTTGAAGTAGGGAGCCGAGATACATAATCCAAATGGCATCCCTTCTAAGCGTGCGCCATAAGGACAATGTAAAGGTGGTCTTCCTTGGCCTCCCTCATGGCATGTGAAATCTGATTATATCCAGAATATCCACTTCAAGAAACATAAAAGAGCGTTTCTACCAAATCACCATAAAGACGATCAAATGAAAGCAAAGAATATGATCCTTTCCTCTGCAAGAGTGTTCAATTTTCTCAGTCAATGCATATTCTCAATCCTATCACACCTGTTAGAATTAATTCATTCTTCTCATCACACTGTGAATCCACCCTTTGGGAACCATGAATTGGCTCACCTAAGAGTCGTATGAGAGATAAATAAATCTTATTCAAATGACACACTTAGAGATTGCATCAAACTCTTTCACTGGTATACTGAGTTCTGAATTTTATATTTTTGTATTTCATTCAAGAGATTTACATGCAAAATGATGGGCTAATCCATTTCAATTCTTCAACTGATCAAAGCTAGCTTTATACTTTAAAATTTGAATCACTTGCCTTCTTCCACAAGTGATTAGTACTCAAAAAGTGCTATTTTGGAACCCTATATTAGATAGGCTTTTGAGTGCTTTTGCGCACTAATTGCGTCATTTATGCCACACCGAAGTGTTCAAGTCTTCAGCATCACTTATGCCTAAGCAGGTTATTTTGGTTGTTTTCTGTGTTTTGCAAGACTGAGTTCAATATCGAGTCAAAATGATGAATCACTAAGATTGATCCACTGTCAACCATCAATCAGACCAAAAAATCAAAGAAAGAATGAAGGCAAAGTGATGAAAATCGATGCAGTAGAGGACAGAAGCAATGCAGAGAAGATCAGCATCCAAGGAATTTCGCTAAGATTGCGAAAATTTCACTGGGATTGCGAAAATTTCGCAACCTTAGCGAAAATTCACAACCTTAGCGAACCACTAATTTTCGCTAGACACCGTGGTTTTCGCCAGCACTGCTCCCAGCTTAAATTTCACGTTTTCGCTACTTCCACATAATTTACAGCGAGAATACAGCATAAATTTCGCATTAGCGAAATTGCTGCTCAGCGAATTTTTTCTCTATTTTCGCTTATGCATGGTGATTTCGCTTATCTAAATAAATTCTTCAGCCCTAGCTTAAATTACTGCCTCACACATTTTGTAATTAATGCCAACCGACTTCAAATTTGGTGTGTGTATTACTTCTCTTGTCTCAACTTAGCTAAATTGTTAGGTTTTGTATTTTCATGTATTGAGGTGGCCATATAAGCCCTCCCTTTTTGTAACCCTAAGCAACAATTGGGGAGAAGAAATTCTTGTAAGTTTTCATTTTTGTAACAAAGTCTCGTATTTTTAGTTAGCTTTGTTTTTTTCTCTTCTCTCCTCTTTCCCTTATTTTCTCAGTTTGCCAAACACCCCCTCTGAGGATGACAACTTAAGAGATAAGCTTGGCTAAGCCTCCTTTCTTTTGAAGAGAACAAAGCCATTTGGTGTCAAAGGCAGTGCTGTCCTCAGGAGCAAAAAGCTGTGCACGATTTGGCCCTCATCTTCTCAAATTAGGGTTGAATAGCATTTAATGTTATTGATTTGGCCAATACTCTCCATGCTTTAGGATACAGTGTATACTTATTGCTAGATGCACTGTGGTTTTTTATATGGTCTTTACGAGCCACTGAAATGATGTTTAATGTTAAGGTTTCAAAATCAGAGAGGCTATGATGCATGTTACCGTGTTAACTCAACACAGAGTTTGCTTAGTGGTGAGGCTTGCTAGTTAAACATAGATCCTGCTATGGCTGACTATAGGTTGCTGTCATTAACGCGAGGATAAAACCTGAGTACTTGTCATCTTAGTTTACAAGTTATGACCAAATCTTCAAAGTTAACTTTTCACACTTATTTTCAGCTTTTACATTTAATCAATTTTCAAACTCATCACACTGCTTTTGAAACTAAAAGTCCAAATGTAGTTCTTACCTTCTCAGACTTATGCAAATCATTCCTGTGACGAAAACCCATCCCGCTGCTCGACCCTGTGACCACCATACTACAAAGAGTCAATACCAAGCACAGGAACTTAGGTGTATATAAATTTTTGTTGATTTTAGCTCAGCCCATCGGCAATTAATCAAATGTGATGTCATGTCGATGGTGCCAAACTACTAATGATAAGTTGAAGTGTACTGCGGATCAACATCACAAGTGGCGTAATCTTTTAACTTTTCAAACTCCAATGTTAAAGAATCGCAAGTTTCATCACTGCAGCAATCTCACTGTTTTTGTTTTTACAAGACAGCCGCTTTATTTTAGCTAACCCTAACCTTGCAAGTTAAGTCACAGGTTTCTGTCATGGTCTCAACAGGTAATGGGTATGCAAGGTCGGGACAAAGAGGAACTTCAAAGAAGACTCCAGATAGAATCAAGATGTCAACCTGACCCAAGCCACTGAAGTCGGCACACACGATACCATGGATCCACCACCAACAACAGAGTCAGCTCCTCGAACCCCAATGAATCCAATAAATTAGAACCATGAGGATCACATCCACCCTCCCAGAGTTAAGGCCCATCCTATTTATCTTCCCTACCAAGATGTAGCAAAAGGAGGGGCCATATTTGTACCCCTACTCCCACATATCATGGTATGGAAAATGAAAATCCATACACTATATTGTGGATTTTGAGGAGGTTTGCACGCTTTAAGGAAGGTAGTAAGGATGGACATGGATTTGCTAAAGCTGGTTATCACTGACCCTAAAGGCCAAGGCCAAGATTCGCTAAACTCACCGAGAGGCCTAGGAACTAGAAATCAATGAGCCACAGTGCACTCGAAGAAGTTCTTCGCTTCATAAGATCACAATTTGAAGAGACAAATTTACACTTTGCGTACCAGATGGTGAGAGGTTTTA